>JAJOZX010003745.1:170000-461745 GCA_023014485.1 Bathynomus jamesi | reverse complement strand
AATTTTGTATAAAAATTTTCCATATCACTATGGTTATCTTTTATGGGTGCAAATTCAAAAATTTGTTGAGATAATTCATATATAATCACATCTTTATTAACGTAATTACGTTTTAAAAGATCAATAGCTACTTCATATGAATCCCCTACGGCTGGTAAATAGGCTATCAGGTTATAGGCTGGGCCTTTAAGAGAACTAGTTAAGTAACTAAACTTTTCAACAGTTGAAATATAAGGTTTATTACCTATTAAATTCTCAAATTTGTCAATGAAAGATGGGAATTGTACCGTGTCCCCTTCAAATGTTGGTATTTGCAAAATGGGTAACTGAGCCCTCAATTCTTGTGACTCAGGATTTTGCATGCCACTTAAATTTGTTGAAGGTTAGCCCTACTTTGATTAAAATCAGAATTAGGTTTTTTGGTGTTAAGTCAGTCAACCGAGACCGTAGTTCCCTTATTTGCTGTTCAATTGAGCTTACCTGATCATCATCATCAGCGTAAAGGTCTATCAATTGTTCTTCAGCCATTTCGGATTCAACTAACTCTGAAATACTCTCATTAATGGCTATTATTTCCTCCTTTTTAATTTCTAATTTAATAATTACACTCTCTATATTTTTCTTACCTGGTTGTGTAATATTGTTAAAAGTGTTCACAGCCTTTGTAACAGCTCCCAACTTTGCCCCCCTTTTCTTTTTTAACTTTTTCAATTCCGCACTGTCCATGTCTAAGTCAAAATTGTTTAACTGGGGATCGTAATAAAATATAGGACAAGAAGAAATTACCAGAGAAGAGAGAGCACAGACAAAACAGTCAAGTTCAAATTTGGTTTAATCCCCCCCAAGTACTTGTGTGTCACTCAGGTCTAAGCTTATAAGAGAATGAGACTCCTTTAATGTAAATGTTTCCTAGTTAGGCCCTAGGTTGTAGACCTAATTAGGCTTTGTTAGCTTAGGCTTAGGCTAGACTTAGGCTATTTAGCCTAATTCTGCAATTTTTTTGTTAAGTAAGCTTAAGGTTTGTAAATTCCCCACACACGGACCACCAATGCCAAAAATGCTCTGTATGAATTGGTCCACAATTAACCCACCCCTTATATCTCCAGTCTAACTATAGAGTAGATCAAGTCTAGCCTAGAGGGGTCAGCCTAGAGATTCCGGAAATGGTCCAGAGCGGGCAGATAAATTGAGGTCCACAGTAGGATTCCTCACAAGAATTAGGTTAGGGCAATCTACCTTCACCTTTGTTAAGCTATGAGTTGATGCTGGGTCTTAGGCCACAATGTAGGCCTAACTTGTCTGACCCAGCTTAATTTAATGCTTATAACTTACTGGTGTAAAAACTCAATTAGTCACTTACTTTTTGTTATCGGAGTGTCTCCCTTCTCCGGTTATGTTTTCGAGAGCGCACTTTTCTGGTACGTCCTCTCGCCCCGTTCTTCGTTTTCGTTCTCCCTTTGTTCTCCTCTTCGCGGGGCTTCTCGTACCAGCGTTGTCTTGGTTTATTCCTCGGTTGGTTGAGCGGTAATGTATCTCCACTACCGAGCACGCTCCTCCCACACAGTATATAAATACTAGTGTGGAGAATAACTCTGGTGAGCAACCAATTGGTTTCATCCACCCAGTTATTGACATAAAAGGAATTTAATGATTGTTAGATTAACTACCTACCTACTCAGTGAACCATTTTCGTTACCTCCCAACTACCCACTCATCAGTTTTCCATATAGAGTCTGGGGAGTGTGTGAGTCCCGGTCCTCTGCATCCAGATGATGTAACGACCTATTGTTTGGACCACTGTAGGTACCTATAGCTGTAGGCACCATCTGTTACATGACCTTTGCTGAACCCTACCCCAAAAACTAAGATGATTCGTCGTCTAGGTCAAAGTCGTACGAGGATAGGCTTAAGGAGTTGAAATTGACTACACTCGAAACTAGGAGCCAAAGGGGTGATCTAATCCAGGTTTTAAAAATTATGAATGGGTTAGATAACGTAAATAGAGATAGCTTTTTCGAAATAACACAATATAGTAGAACTAGAAATAACGGGTGTAAGCTGACAAGTAGAAGGTTCGAGACAGCAGTTGCTAAAAACTTTTTGACGCATAGAATAGTAAATAGCTGGAATAGTTTGCCGGTAGAAGTAATTAGTAGCACGTCTACAAATATGTTTAAAAATCGATTAGACACATATGTTCTATAGACCTACAGAAGCTAAGACTAACAAAGACCCTAAGATCCACTCTAAAGTTAGCCCGAGAGAAAGAAGACAGTAGGGGGTTAAAAGAAGAGAATAGGAAGTTAAAAGAGAGAGAACAAGGGTGTTAAGTAAGTAACAAAACCTCTCATTCGTCGGTTAACATTCATTCAGAAAAAGAGAGAGAAAGACTAACCATCATCATCCGCCGGCCACTGCCGACAAGTCGGAAAAAAAGTCGAAGAGAATAGGAAAGGGGTGAAAGATGAAAAGAAGTAAAGTAAGAACGCTTACAAACCATGCAAACACAGTCTTAACTCAAAGAAACACTGTCATACCATACAAACTACAGACATGCACGTAAAGAGAGGATGAGAAGAGTATAACAAAAAGTGGGTTACTTTACGTTACGAGCTACATCTAAGTTCGTGTTAGTCTATTTTTTTTTTAATAATAGAAATCTAACGCTCGCATATCACACACTGGCATGTCACATGCTGGCATCAATCGTCAACAGACTCAAACCTCGACTATCACCCCCAGAGCTCTTGTTGCTAATTGTTTTATTATTTTAAACGACGTTAATATTTTTAAAATGCCTATCTAAACGGTTTTTAAACATAGTAACGCTGGTAGAGTTCATGACGAGCGCGGGGAGATTATTCCATTTGTCAATTATGATACTTTAAATGTAAAAACGTTTTTAGCGATGTTAGTAATGAAACGTCTGCCACGTAATTTAAATCCGTTATTACGAGTATTGCTGTTATCGAAAATGAACAGTTTGTCAAAATTTACGTTATCGATTTTATTAACGATTTTGAAAACTTCAATAAGCTCCCCCCTTAATCTCCTAGTTTCGAGTGAATGCAAGTCTAACTCTTTAATCCTATCTTCGTAAGACTTGTTGCGTAGTGACAGAATTAGTTTCGTGGCGCGTGGCGCTGAACCCTTTCCAACCTATCAATATCCTCACGCAAATAAGGGCACCAAAACTGAACGGCATATTCTAAGTGAGGCCTGACTAGGGACTTGTAAAGGAGCAATATAATATTCTTCGAGTTAAATTCGAAATTACGCGCTATGAAGCCTAACATCCTTTTAGCTCTTGCGCAAGACTCCAGGCACTGGTTCCTAACTTTTAAATCCTTAGATAGAATAGAGAATTAGAGAATTAGAATAACCTTTATTAATAATAATAAAATAAATACATTTTTTCAATTTACAATGATATGAGTAATTGTGAAGCTCGACTATTTATTTAATTTAATTTGGCACTTAAGTTTTAGGCCTTACTGGGCTCTTATTGAAAATAAGCAGCTAGTCGTTATTAATTAATAATAATAAATAAATAAATAAGCAAATAAGTATTATTAATAGTTAAAACATGTATTACAATATTAAACAATATTAGTGGACATTAATCCTAGATACGCGTACGCCTAAATCTATTTCTTTTCAACCCTCGCTAACTGTCTATCGTCCATCGTGTACGTGTAATTATTGTTACGAGAACCTATATGCAAAACTTGACATTTGTCTACGTTAAATTGCATCTGCCACTTATCCGTCCACTCCATAATCGTATTTACATCGTCTTGAAGCCTATTTTTATTGTCCACGTTAAGAACTTTGCCGCCTATTTTAGTATCGTTCGCGAATTTTGACACGTTACTGGTCAAGCCTACATCTATGTCGTTAATGTAGATTATGAATAGCAATGGGCCTAACACTGAACCATGAGGGACACCGCTACCTACATCCAGCCACCCGGATTCCCTACCATTAACAACGACCCTATGTTTTCTAGCACGCAGCCATTCCTCTAACCAGTCAGCTACCTGACCGCGTATACCGTGCGCTTTAACCTTCACAATTAATCTTCTATGCGGAACTGTATCGAACTCTTTTTTAAAGTCTAAATAAATAACGTCAGCCACGCTATGCCTATCGTATTCGCGCACTATTTCGTTATAAAATTCTAACAAATTAGTTAAACAAGATTTATGGCGTCGAAACCCATGCTGACTACTATTAATCAAATCGCGACTTTCTAAGTGATCGACGATACGATCTCTAACTACAGATTCCAAAAGTTTACCGACAATTGACATTAAGCTAATAGGCCTATAATTGCTAGCTATTGTGCGGTCGCCTTTTTTAAAAATGGGCGTAACGTTAGCTAATTTGAAGTCTTCAGGAATAATCCTCGCTTCCAATGAATTATTAAAAAATTTTGTTAATGGGCCTACGATAACGTTTTTGAAATCTTTCAAATGTCTAGGATAAAGCGCGTCAGGGCCTGGAAAAGCGCGTCAGGGCCTGGAAAAGTGCATCAGGGCTTGGAGAAGCGTATCAGGGCCTGGAAAATTTTAAGGTAAATATTAAAGTTTTTGTGGTTCGGAACCCACGTAAAATTGTAGGTATCCCCGCCACCACAGAGGACAAGCGCAATACACAATTGCAAACACGGTTAGGTAGACCAGTTATGAGTGGATCCAAGGGTCTTTGTTGGTCTGAAACATTATAACATTACGACATAAGAAGAAATATATGAACATAAATAACTTACTGATACAGTCAAAGACAATCTCCTTCATCTGGTAATAAATTTCAAAAAGAATAAAGTGAACATCGTAGAGAACGGGAAGGAAAAATGGTATTGTATTGGAAATTGAAATAATACTGAATATTTTTAACCAAAAACGCTCACTTCATAAAGTTAACTTATGTTATCTTTGCATTGTATTATTTTGCAGGTTGATAAAACTTCTTTGTATTAATGGTGTGCTTTCTGAACAAAGAAATAATATTATTTATAAAATGTTTGATAAGGATGTTTTATGTACACTTTCCGATGAGAGATGTTATAAGAAATTTAGGAAAATTTATAGTATATTTGATAAGACTTTAAAAAAAATCAAAAAGGTTCCGTACGCATGGCGTTCCTCTGATCCCACTTAGAGTCCTACATTGATAAAAAAAAATTTAAAAATTAAAAAAATTTCTTAAAATCTGTGAAAATTACATTTTTAACAAGAAACATTTTACGCAATTAAAACAAATAAAAAATGAATTATAATTATTATAGGATCCATTTTTTTTACCCTCAAAACTATTTTATTTGACTGGATTTTTATAAAAGCCTTTTTTGCCTTTGCAAAAAGCTGCCAGTGTAGTATACGAGTATATACACTATATACTGTATGTGTGGCCACTTTGAAACCAATGGGTGATATGTTCATAGGTTCAGGGTTTATTTTTTTTGTTGGAACGCTCTTCTTATGCAGACACGTTACTAAATATTTAAATGAACTGGTTTGGAAACAGTTACCCCACCAAAAACTAAAATGTTTTAAAAGCATGACAATAAATTAATAATTTTTTGGTATTTATTCTTTTGTGACAGGAATAAATAAAAAAAAAACGAATCTTTAATGATTAGTAATTTTTTGTTGTAGAAATTTTATGCTTCTTTTTCCTTGAATTGTACAACGTAGCAATATTAAGCATATAGTAGAGGAAGAAGCTAACGATAGCTTACCATTTTCGAGAGATGCGGAAGGCGAGCATAACAGTTAATTACGACTACAAAGAGGAAACAATTTTTTCTGGGCTGATTTATATTTAATAAATATGTAAATTAAAGTCTGTTTCTACTTTGCATTAAAGACTTTATGACTTATTTTAGAATTATTTCTCTTTTTATACAGAAATTAATTTTTGATGACCTTTTTTCACTTCTCTTCGTTTCTCGAAAACAAAAGTGTTTTGCCTCATCCATAGTAATATATATAATAATCCATAGTAATCTAGTAATAATATAATAATAAAAAGAATTGAGTAAACCAATGTACAGAACAAACAAATTTATGGAAAAATAATTTATTAAATACACCAATTTAAAACTCCAAACGCTATGAAGATACATTCAAAAAAATAATTAAAGGTATCTATTCCGCTTCAGAGGACCTTCAGTTATATCCATATACTGGCCGAGGGTGAGGTGCTGGGAAACGAGCCTGTCCATCGTACTGAACGTCGGCGATGAATCCTGAGTTTCCGTTCACGGAGTATGTTACCTTCTGCGTCCTTCCGTCGGGAAGGAGGACGTAATAGGAACCTTTGGTGTCATCATTCTTACGAGATTCTTGATGGCCGAAATCATTACCGGAGTTCGCATCCTGAACCGACCACTCGAAGTTGTAGTTGGCGGGGGCCTAAAATCGTTACTTGATTTTATTCATTTTTACAATTAAGCTTTTCACTAGAGTTTAATGCAAATTGTAGATTTGAGCAAGAGTTTTAACACATGAAAATTAATGAATTAATCTGCAGAAAAGTGCATACGGTTGTTCTTACCACGGGGTGAACGGGACCGTAACCGTGCTGATAGTCGGCAAACGAGACCACAATAAAAGCAAAACGATCAAACACTGAAAATAAAAACATTTGAAAGTCAAAGTTTTTTATGGAAATAATTTTTGTAAATTATCTGTTGAACTGTTGAAATATTCCTATAATTAAGTCATTACTATTTAAACGATGAATTAGGGGCTACATTTTGACCATATCGTTACATCGCTTCCTTAAGATCAGCGAACATAAGTGATACTAGATATGTGACTATCCTCTGGGTATAGATGGTATTGCAATTCATGCAGTGCACAACAGCAAGAAATGATAAATTGAGAATCCGTATTGAAATATGTCATCTAAATTTTTAAACTCATTAATTAGTTAATTCATATTAGAGAAAATTGAAAAGGTTTATAAATTTAAGCTAAATTAATGATCATTGTAATTGTATCCGAACCTCGCAAAGAAAGATTAAAATTTAAATTAAAAATTCCCTTTTGATGAAACCGATTTTAATAATGTAGGATACAAAGGCAGTCTACCTTCTTTCCCTTATAAATACACAAAAGAACGTATTAAAAACTAATGAATTTCTTCTCTATCTTGATCATCATGATCGTAGAGAGTATCTATCGCTCTATCCATGTTTCAAAATCGCTTATTTCATGCATACAAATTTCAAATCCTATCCATAAACAGTATTATCGTCCTCGTTTTAAAAAACATATAAAAATTTAATAATTTCCTACGTAATTATAATGTCGTTTATATATATATATATATATATATATATATATATATATATATATATATATATACATAGAGTATTTACCTTGAGAGCCATTACGAGTGGATTGAGACGCTGAATCCAAATTGAAAGTTAAGAAAAGTGTTTCTGCAGAGGAAGCAAAGTCTTAACTGATAACCGTCTTTCGTATTCGCTCTCCTTTTATACTTTGAAAATCCAATCTCGAAACGGAGATACTCGAATCTGTCCTTGAATTTGTATTATTATTTTAATTACCTCTTTTAATACTCGTGTCTGTTTCTCTCTACCAATCCATTTAAAACTTTACCTACGACCGTGTGCTGATTTCAGTTATGGATGATCATCAATTGTTAGTTAGGATGTGTGTTATCATATGTAAGGAGATTCAATCATTTAAATACTTCTATACTTCATTACTTTTCTGGGAGACTAATCTCCCTTCATGAGCCAGTGAAATGGCCACTATACTTAACTGACCTCACCCCATCTGACTTCTTTTTGTGGGGTTACATTAAGACAGGATCTATTCTACGAAGCCTAAGACACTTGAAGACCTAGAAACTAAAGTTATCAGGTAATCAACAACATCCAGCTGAGGTGTTTCCAAAAAATTATGTCAAACATTTGTCTGAGGTTTAATTATTGTTAGAAAAAATGGAGATTACACTGAACATATTGTTTAATTAAAGTTAATAAACTCCTTTCTTTACGTACTTATTGCATTGTCTTGTGTCAAGGTTCCTTTTCTTTAGCTTAGAAAATTTATTTAAAAAAATAGGGACATTAGGGTGGGGGGGGACAGTAGATCTTTTTTTAAGGCTATGAAGGCTCGACTCAATAAAGGCAAATCTTATGTTTGGGTTTTCTCTTAAATATAATTTCGAACAAGCATCAAAATCTAGTTTCAACTCTCATAATTAATTTTATTGTTCATTTGAGTTTTATTTATGTTTCTTATAATTACACTTAATTTGTTGTCTTTATTTAAAAAAAAATAGTAAAGTTTCATACAATAATTGTCGATATAGGAAATTTACGGTATTTTATCAGACGATATGTTGCAATTTATATAAATATTCGCCATCATCCATTCATTCAATTATTATTATTAATTATTATTATTATTATTATTATTATTATTATTATTATGTAATATATTTTTATTGCTATATTAAAACCTATATAACTTGGACTAATTGTAGAGGGTGATGGTAGTCCGAGAAATAGAGGATTTCTTCTTATAGAGGTAAAATTTTAAGTATTGTAAAAAACCCTATTTTAAAGTGTATCAATCAATAAAATGTACTAAAACAATGTTTATGAAAGAAAGAAATTATAAATAAGTGTACATATGAATAATATAAAGTAAAATCTAATGAAAATACAGGGTGTTCTAAAATTACCTAGTAAACTTTTATATGAGTGCAATATCTTACAAAATATAATAATTTTATTTCAAATACAGCAACAACAGGAAAACAACAATAATTGTTTATTTTAGATGATCAGTGTCTTCATTCAACTTGAACACATTGTTCGCAACGTTCGACTACTGATCGTTAAGCATATAAGAGTTTACTAGGTAATTTTAGAACACCCTGTATTTTAATAAAGTACTGTAAAAATATTTCGAATGCCTATTTTTTAATACCTTACAAGCGGTGGCTTGTGAGGGTATCACGTGATGACATCGGTTTGCCGTTTTGCTGAGGGGTTTTCGATTATACCACTTGGTCAATTTCGATTTTACCTGTACAAGTCGGATAACTTTCGAGGAAAGCATTTTTCCGAGGGCATTTTTTTACGACTCATACATGATTCACGTTTACCAAGAGTCCGAGTTATACAGATTTTACTGTTTTATTATTATTAGTGACTTTGTTTTTAATGAAACAAACCTGGCCATTTATTGATTGGTCTTCGTACCTCAGCATTTGGGACGTTCGTCAAGATTCAACTTCCCATTCTTGAATGAATTTCAACTGTGAGTTAATAATTTAATGAGGTTTCACCCATTCTTTGCTCTAATCTGATTTTTAGTGGCTCCAGATTTAAAACTAAAATTATTCGTCACCTTACAAAATAGACCCAAGTTAATCACACCAGTAGAGATAAACAGAGGCGTGACACAAACGTGATATAGCCGTGACACAGACATGAGTGTATTTTTACTATAAGGTTCGTTAATGGGGTTTTCTAACATCCTTCGCAAAATCTAATCTGATGACGGAGGGGATCTACAGATTTACGTAAGATCCGTACTACGGGTCGCTACATAATCTGGACTCAGAGGATAGTCTCCCATCTAACAATTCATCAGGCCAAATGTCTCTTAACTTCGCTGATCGACGGGAACCGGTGCTACGACAATGGCCATGAAGTTGCAGTGGAGTAATCATGAAAATTATATCGCAAAAAAGATTTCAAGGAGCGTTGCTATAATGTTTAAACTTAGAAATGTAGTCCCTAAACGGGTTTTGTTTACTCTTCTCATACTCTTTTCTTCCTTATATAACGTACTGCACCATCTTTGGGGAAACTCCGCCAACAACGCATTAAACGGTGTCTTTGTCATCCAAAAATGAGCAATAAGGTTATTATCTGATGCTGATTTCTTGATCACTCCAGTGCATTATTTAAAGAGCTAAATCTACTTAAGCTCAATGATGTAATCAAACTGGCACATTTTATTTTTATTAACAAGTGTAAGAACAAAATCATTAACTTACAATGGATGAATAGATATTTTTAACTCATCACGATATCTACTACTCATTATTTAGATTGTCTTCATCCCAAACACTACCCATTTTCTTTGGACTGAAACTATGGAATGATTTAATGGTGATGTAAAATATATTGTGAATGTAAATTCGTTTAAAACCAAGTTGAAATCCCGATTAATAATAATGGCATACTAATAAAAATCTACGATTAATGTACATTACTACTGTCTTTTATTTCTCGTGTGTAATCTAATATTAAAAACACATTTTTTGTGATTGTTCAGTTCTTATCCTCATATATAATATTAATTTCTTTGCATGGTATTGGTATAATAACTTCAATAATAACCTTGCATTTGTCATGTCGATAATGATAATTTAAGATTAATACGAGTACATACTTTAACTATTAATAATACAGTGAGTTCGAAAAGTCTCTCCGCAGTGCTATGTTAAACGCATAGGAAATTGAAAAACTACAATGTTTTCATTCAACCATGATTTAGTGATTTTATTACTTAACCTTTTGATTTTACAGCATGTGTTGAAAGTGTTTTCCACCATTTTGCAGGCACAGAGCAACTCGTCTACACTTTTTGTCAAACACTTTTTTAAAGTGTTGGTTGACTGCGGAGAAACTTTTCGAACGCACTGTACTTATTTACTTATTTATTTATTTATTATAATTAATAATAACTATCTGTTTATTTTTAATAAGAGCCCAATAAAGCTTAAAGCTTAAGGGTCAAATAAAATAAAATAATTACTTCCATCTTCACAATTATTTATGTCATTGTAAATTGTACAACCAATGTATTTATTTTATTATTAATAAAGGTTATTCAATTTAATTAAAAAATTCAATTCGAAGTAACCCTTTATTACGATAAAGTTCGATTTCCAGCTTGAGGTGTGGGGAGAATGGGATCTAATCTAGGTGCGAATTTCTTAACGGTCGTTCCCTGAACTGTTTTTCCCTCTTGTTTTGGTTTATTCGTTTTTCTGTATCCACCTGAGGAGGATGCCAGTGGGCATCGAAACTGTTGTGGAAATAAACTCTGTCTATTAGAGTGGGTTTTTATTTTCATATTCCGGCTGCGTTTTATTGTAAAATGAAATTCGATAAAAAATGTGACCAATTTAACATTGAATTTAACTGCTTAAGATTCATATGTAATTTTGAGTGTTTATATTTTGATGTTTTAGCTGTAATTTATATTGTCTCACTTTTGGCATTATAAACGATATTTTAAGTATGACAACGTTTGAAGGCTAAAAAGTGTTTTATATCCGTTGATTCTTTTCATCTTTTGTATTCGATTTCAGGAACAATAAACTCATCCGTGAAAGTACAAGAATTTAATTGGAAATAATAAATAAAAAATTGGCAATTGAAATTAATTAAAAAATAATTTATTAGTATTAATGTATAAAATAAAAAATTCCATTTAATTTGAAAACAAATAAATAAAACTAAAATTTTTATTCCATTTAAGAGGAACTTCATTTGTTATTTGATATGGTTGCTTAACCTCCTTCACAACATCAACTGTCATATAGCGGAGGGGACCTACAGCTTTATGTGGGATCCAAACCATGGGTCACTACATAATCTAGATGCAAAGGACGGTCCCATCGAACTCTTCCAGACACAATATCGCTTAAGAAATTTCAGTTATATCCGTATTTTGGGGGGGATCAGTATATGTATAGTTTACCATGACAAAGAAAACTGAAGAAATAACAGTGTAGCCACTTTCAAACCAATAGTTGATTTGTTCAAAGGTTCAGGATTTACAGTATATTTGTTGGAATGCTCTTCTCATGCAGATACGTTACTAAATGTTTGAATTTACGGGTTTGGAAACAGTTCCCTACCCTCAAAAAATTTTAAAACATCAGAATAAATTAGCAATTTCATAGTATTTATTCATTTTTGTGAGAGGAATACATTTTTTTAAACAAAAGCGAATCTTTACTGAGAAGCAATTTTTTGTTGTTTAGAAATTTTATGCTTCTTGTTGAACTTTTTTCTTCAACTGTACTCTAGGGTGGCCCACTTTTCAAATTTTTTTTTAAAAGTATAGGTTATCGTAGTTTTTCCCATTATTTGGCACTATACTAGCACATTGGTACCATTTTTACAAAAATTGATCAATATTTAGGGGTCTCGCATCGACCTTGAAATTACGAGTTTTTTTTTTTAAATGCGTACTTTTTAACTTTTTACTGAAACAAGATAAATCATTAAGTAGGGATGTTTTCTGAATCCTCTTGATGAGAGAAGTCGTTTGGTGTGCCTTCCAATGTCATACGACTAACGGTTTAAAAGTTGTCCTGTATACAGGTAATACCAATGTGCTAGTATAGTGCCAAATAATGGGAAAAACCACGATCACCTATACTTTTCAAAAAAATCAGCAAATAGCAGACAAATAAGGAAGAAAGAAACAATAACTTAAACAATCACTTTTGCATTGTATTGACCACTATCACACGTCACTGGCTGCAACGTTGTCCCTCTGTGCTATGTCATCGTGGCGAGTGATGACTTCTTGAAGTCGCCGAGCTCCGCCGTTCCAAGGAAGTTCTGAAACACATGCCATATATTTCAATTTCATGGTTGTAAAGTAACCTATTTTTGTTCACATTCAGTTCTCTTTTTAATTGACATTATGCTTCATGAATCTCATTACTAAATTGATAGCTATGAAAACTTAATCAACTGACCTTGACCATTTTGCCATCCAAGTGGACAACAGTGTGCCTCGGTGGCGTGAAGGAGTCCTTCACAGCCGTCGCCACTTCACGGCGATGTGACACTCTTCCCCGGCGAGCCGTTTCTTTCGAGATGCTGAACTGATTGAGGTGTGCTGGTGGATCCGCCGAACGTGTGATAGCAGCCACAATGCTTACTACCTATGTAGAGAATGGAAAGTGGAAAGGAAACTGTCAAGAATACATGTGGGTTACGGGACACTTTAAAACTGACGCTATCGATGAATACTATACACAATACGCACCTGATTATTGGACATGCGGAAACGATCAGCCACTTCCATGACAGCAGGTGCATTAAGGATGCGGCGAGGAAGATTGACAGACACACTTGGCTCTTTCGGCAGGGGGAACGCTAGTTCTGTCTCCGACTCTCCTGACATGCCAGTATCATCATTCTCCATGGCCTCATCTCCGGTTTCGTATGCACACTTTGAGGTTTGCGGCTCCTGGCGAGGACGTTTTCTTCCTTCCTGTAGCTTTCTTTTTACAGCGAAAACTTTATCGTTCCCGCTCATCGTTGCCACCCGAGGACCACGTTGATCGAGGTAGAAGTCAATGTCTTCTTTCTTGTCCTTGTCGGACAGCAGTCGATTCTTCTTTATATCTTCGACAGCGTCAGATGCTCCGATATCCCACAGCTTGTCCACACTGTCCGAAAACTTCTGCCGTTTTCCTCCGGCGTCAGTTTCTCGTTTTCTGCTCTTTTGGAGTAAGTGCCACTCTTTCCACAATGCCTCTAGCTTCCGTTCGCAGTTGAGCTTTGTGATTGTTTTAACGCGGGCCATGTTCCAAAACTTTAAGACGTTGTTTACGGTTTCTTTGAATGCGTCTTTCCTGTTAGCAGTGTACTGGATAACACTGAAGAAGTATTGCAAAACCTGCCGTGTTGTTGGCAATTTGCTACCACTGATGGAGGACGACGGTTGGCCAACTAAAAAAATTTCCGAGGCCGATCTTAGAGAAGGTATCGATGTTATTTTCGCCTTTCCTTTTGATGACTCTCTATTTGTAGCTTCAAGAGTTCTTCCAGTCATGGTTTCCATCGATTTGTCCATGACAAAGGATGAGGAACTCAGACAAATTTCAAAATGTTATGATCTGCAAAAAAAGAAATAGGTTAGGTACCTGGCACAGGCATAGTGCATTTTCTAATTACCTATATACATTATACATTCCGCCCGGGTATGGTGACTCACTTTTTTGAAAAGTATAGGTGATCGTGTTTTTCCCATTATTTGGCACTATACTAGCACATTGGTATTACCTGTATACAGGCACAACCTTTAAACCGTTAGTCGTATGACATTGGCAGGCACACCAAACGACTTCTCTCATTAAGAGGATTCAGAAAACATCCCTACTTAACCCTTTAACGCCGAACGTTTTTGTAGGGTTAAGTCTAAATGCGTGTATTTGAAACGGTACGTATTCGACCCAGTCGGCGTTAGAGGGTTAATGATTTATCTTGATTCAGTAAAAAGTTAAAAAGTACGCATTTTAAAAAAAACTAGTAATTTCAAGGTCGATGCGAGACCTCTAAATATTGATCAATTTTTGTAAAAATGGTACCAATGTGCTAGTATAGTGCCAAATAATGGGAAAAACCACGATCACCTTTACTTTTCAAAAAAAATTGAAAAGTGGGCCACCCTACTGTACACCGTAGTAATATTAAGCATACATTAGAGGAAGAAGCTAACGATAACTTACTATTTTTCGATAGCTGCTGAAGGCAAGCATAATAACAGATTCATTACGACTCTAAAGAGGAAACCATTTTGGGGCGTTTTGTAATTTTTTACCTTTTTTATCTTTAATTAATTTCGTTTTTTCATATTTTTCAGATAGATAATTCTAACATTACGTCTTTAAAATTTTAATAATGGCTTCTAGAGGATGTACCCATAGTCGAGACATATTTTGTTATATTTGTGGTCAGTATGTTGTAAAACAAAGGACAAATGTAACGACCTTCATTAAGAGAGCTTATCATGCTTATTTTGGAATTAAATTAGGAGATCAAGACAAAAGTTGGGCTCCACACAAGGTTTGTCTTACGTGTGTTGCGGCACTAAGGAATTGGAGCAAAGGTAAAAGAAAAGTTGCCATTTGGGATCCCTATGGTATGGCGCGAGCCTAGAAACCATACCGACGACTGCTACTTCTGTTCTTGCAATGTTAAAGGTTATAATGCAAGAATAAAGAGAGCCTTCAATACCCAAGTCTTTCATCTGCAAAAGGCCGGTACCCCATGGTCCAGAAGTTCCTATTCCCCGCCCACCCGAGAGTCTGGAGCAATACAATTCAGATTCTGATTCAGCTCCAAATCCAGACAATGATGATGTTCATGAACAGCCAACAGCTGACCGAGATCCTCCTAAACCATTAACCCAAGCCGAAATAAATGACTTAGTCAGGGATTTGAATCTGCCTAAGGAATCTGCAGAACTTTTGGGGTCTAGATTGCAGGAGAACAATTTATTGGCATCCGACACATACTTCACTTGGTACAGAAATCGTGAGAAAGACTTCGTGCCTTTTTTCGAAGAAGATGGTCCCTTGGTATTTTACAAGGACATCACAGGATTAGTGTGCAAGCTAGGCATCGAATACCAAATACTCTATCACCTAAAGATTTCGTGCTACAAGGGGTGTTGTAATACTAGGGTGTACCATTTTTGGGTCATTTTCAAAAAGTCAAGGTCCAGGAGTCTAATGTTGTGCCAAATGATGTCCTAAACACGAATTTTACAGGCATTTTCTAATCCGACAAATTTTGAATCCCCCCCACCCCCACTTGGAATTTTGCGCATCCCCTTTTCCTAAAAACCCCATACATCTCAAACACTATCAACTTTATCGAAACATGTTATAGAGTAAAAATGATTTAGAATCAAAAGTTCTATTAGAAAAGTTCATCAAAATATAAATTTACTTAATTTTGAAAATTTTCATTTATTTTTTAAAAATTTAAATTAAAATTTTTTTTGCTGGCAGTGCCTTCTTCTTAAATAAGGTGTTACCGCCACCTTTGAAGCATCACCCCAATGCAGCTTCGCGGCGATGGGCTTTGTATTTGCTAGTTATAATGCAAATCATAATTAGTTTTTATTATAACTAGCCTATACAAAGTGAGGACAACCTCAAAACTATATATATATAAATAAAGCTAAAAATTAACACTTTATCTATAGTTGTGAGGTCCCATCGTTTTTTTTTTCCTTTATTCAACACTTTCCTCAAAAAATAAAAAGAAACAAGTTTCCTAATTAGAAATCATTGATATAAGAGCTTTTTAAACATAAAAATAAGAAAAGACAATTTATGGTATATTTAATAACAAAAAAAAATCAGCCTCTTCTAAATTAAAACAATCTCTGCAAATAAAAATACCTAATCTATCTGTTAATGAACTATTCTTTACTGAGTTTCATTCTTTTAAGAGTCTCTTTACTAGGATCAGGAATTAGTCTTCTATTCTCTTCCACAATTTGCAAAAGACCTTGAAATTCTTCTTCATTTTGACATTTGTCATGAAAGTCTTAAACCAGCTTGATTCCTCTTTCAGCGGTATCATTGACTACTCTAATAGATGAAAGAATGTTTTTTAGTTTGTTGTAGTCATCGACCTCTTCCCATGTTGATGCTGGTTTCTTTATCCATGAGTCTGGTTTTGACCCACAGCATTGAAATAAATGCCATGAAATTGGACCTACTAGCTGATGAAGCTTTGTGTCTTCCTTTAAAATGGGGAAAACAGGTTGCCCGCCCCACATACATAATTTTCTGGAACTGGATATTTGTTTAAGGATTTTGCGATCTTATCTTTTTCATCATTACTTAGCGATCCAAAGAAACTCAAAGGGACCACTTCCTCCGTCAAATACCAGTAATGATTGGCAAAAGATTTCAAAGCAGCATTTGCAACTTCCCTATCTTCCTTCTTGTAATTCACCAAATCATGATAAAACTTCAGATCATTAGCTGGACTATCTAGTGAATTAGAACATAAAAGCCAGTATTTTCCATAAATTAATGCATTAAATAGACACATTCTCTTTAATTTCTTAATCAATGATTCATCATATGATGCTTGGTGGGCAAAAGCATACATTTTATTTGTATACAAAATCATTGCCATCCACCTGGCACGGTGCATTGCACCAGGTTTCCGCCAATGACTGTTTTCTCTGGAAACCTCTCCTAAAAGCATTAAAGTTGTTTCAGCAACTTCCTTATAGTCATCACGTGGAAAGCAGTCAGATTTTCTTAAACATTGGGTCATAAATTCTACACATTCTTCCTTTAGGCCTCTTTGATACCTTGATTTAACATCAAGAACATTGTATGTAGATTTGTATTAATTTTCTTCCATTTAGACTCGCGAAATTCTTTGAATAACTCAAACTCAGGAGATTTACTTGGACCAAAAAATGGTTTCATACACAGCACACAAACTCTTTCAGCCACATGATGGCGGCATGCTAACCAAATCAATTTCTTTTGCAAAAGTTCTTCAAGTAACTTACAGGAACCTTTCATCCATCCTGAATTGGATGCAGTGGTATCAAATGATACTCCAAAGACATTTTGCTTCAAGTTCCATTTTTCAATACTTTGAAATACAGAAGTGGCTTGAGACAATCCAGTGGAATCATCTATTATAGAAACTGATAAAAGTTTTTCTACATTTGGGTATCCAGTAACAAGTATTGCAAGGCGGTCTTCTTGTTCTGAACATGATTTAGTAAGCAGCTTGCTATCCCAATGTACTAGGCAGTAATCAGGAGGAGTAAAATCCTTGATGCAAGTTTCATATTTTCGTTTTCTTGTCTTTCGAGCGGCTCTTGCAGATGTGGTCCTGGAGAGAGACAGTTTTTTAATATCCTTGCCACACCTAATGGCTACTGCAGCAGCAAAACAGTCCGTTGTCCAATAGAGAGATTAAGTCTGTCTGCAGTGGAGGAAACCAATGGCGAGGCAAGAATATTTTTGGGGCTGGAAGCATTTGAAGGTCCTGCTGTAGGTTCTGTCGGAAACTCTTCATAGCTGTCTGTCTCAGAACTGGTCGTGCTAGAAAGAAGGGTCTCTGATGTTCTGGCTGTAGCACTCACTTGCTTCACTGATTTATGTTTCTCTTTGCGTTTCTTCTCTTTCTCTAATCTAATGTACTTGCGCTGTACTTTTGATGCATAATCTGCATCTAGCAAACCTAAACATGTTTCTCGTTTGTTCTTTGATCTTCTAAGAATGAAATATCATATGCTTTCTGAGGCTCAGTTCTCATGCGGTCTTTTTGGATTAATTCAACGGCATTTTGAGAAGAGATGTCAAAAAGGGAATCCATAATTTTCATGAAATTAGAGAGTTCATTTTCAAAGCTTGCTCTTTTTTTGTGCTTGATTAAATTATTATGCATTTCTTCTAGATTTAACAGCATCTTCCTGCCTTTAGGGTTTTTACTAATATCTATATAGGAATGCATGCTTTTTGCCATATTATTAGTAGCTTCTGTAGAACTTCATTAACAGTAGAATCTTTTGTAACTTTGGACCCTTATACTGCATTCTCCGTAAATAAATAAAATGGCTTAGAACATCTTTATTGGATGGTAAAACAATTTTAGATGAACTCATAATATCAGCCTGCAAGCGACCAAGAATAAAGTCATGCTGTTTTGTAGCTGTTTGACTCATTTTTTATTTATTTTTCAAATAAAGCAGTCTGAAAAGAAACAATAAGAGTAAAAACAATGCTTGTTTATTAAAATTCAATGTAAAAAAGGATTTTTAAATTTGGATTATACTCACAATATACTCATAAATAATGTAACTTAAGCACCTTATTTTATATTAATACAATAAGGTGCTCTTGGACAAAAGAAAATGAAAATTTTCAAAATTACGTAATTTCTATCTTAATGAACTTTCTAATAGAACGTTTGATTCGAAATCATTTTTATTCTATAACATTTTTCGATAAAGTTGATAGTGTTTTAGATATATGGGGTTTTTAGGAAAAGGGGATGGGCAAAATTTCAAGGGGGTGGGGGATTCAAAATTTGTTGGATTAGAAAATGCTTGTTAAATTCGTGTTTAGGACATCATTTGGCACAACATTAGACTCCTGGACCTTGACTTTTTGAAAATGACCCAAAAATGGTACACCCTATTGTAATACCTCATCTGTCCCCAAATGTTAACCACCCATTGATGGGAGGGGAGAGAGTATTTTGCTGGGAACGGGACTGGTTGTTAAATATATTTACCCTACATTACTATGTAAGCGTTACTGTAGTCTTTAACAACAAAATTTATGGTTTAGCATGTGCAATCCAATGTTGGTCTCGATAAGATGGTTCACATTTGGGGATAAATGGGGATTTATGACACTCCCTGTAGTAAGAAAACCATACGTGATAGGGAAAAACTAACTATATGTTTGAGATCAGCGCACTCAAATTATATAGAATCACCAACTAGTTTGTAAAAATCGATCGACAAGTTTTCAAATGTGTACTGGTGTAATCCATAATAATCCATAGTAATAAATATAATAATAAAAATGATTAAGTAAACCAATGTACAGAACAAACAAATTTATGGAAAAATAATTTATTAAATACACCCAATTTAAAACTCCAAAAAGCTATGAAGATACATTCAAAAAAATAATTAAAGTTATCTATTCCGCTTCAGAGGACTTTCAGTTATATCCGTATACTGGCCGAGGGTGAGGGGCTGGGAAACGAGCCTGTCCATCGTACTGAACGTCGGCGATGAATCCTGAGTTTCCGTTCACGGAGTATGTTACCTTCTGCGTCCTTCCGTCGGGAAGAAGGACGTAATAGGAACCTTTGGTGTCATCATTCTTACGAGATTCTTGATGGCCGAAATCATTACCGGAGTTCGCATCCTGAACCGACCAGTCGAAGTTGTAGTTGGCAGGGGCCTAAAATCGTTACTTGATATGTGACCATCCTCTGGGTATAGATGGTACAGCAATTCATGCAGTGCACAACAGCAAGAAATGATAAATTGAGAATCCGTATTGAAATATGTCATCTAAATTTTTAAACTCATTAATCAGTTAATTCATATTAGAGAAAATTGAAAAGGTTTATAAATTTAAGCTAAATTAATGATCATTGTAATTGTATCCGAACCTCGCAAACAAAGAGTAAAATTTAAATTAAAAATTCCTTTTTAATGTAACCGATTTTAATAATGTAGGAAACAAAGGCAGTCTACCGTCTTTCCCTTATAAATACACAAAAGAACGTATTAAAAAGTAATGAATTTCTTCTCTATGTTGATCATCATGATCGTAGAGAGTATCTATCGCTCTATCCATGTTTCAAAATCGTTTAGTTCATACATACAAATTTCAAATCCTATCCATAAACAGTATTATCGTCCTCGTTTTAAAAAATATATATAAAAATTTAATAATTTTCTACGTAATTATAATGTCGTTTATGTATATACATACATACTGTATTTACCTTGAGAGCCATTACGAGTGGATTGAGACGCTGAATCCAAATTCAAAGTCAAGAAAAGTGTTTCTGCAGTGGAAGCAAAGTCTTAACTGATAACCGTCTTTCGTATTCGCTCTCCTTTTATACTTTGAAAATCCAATCTCGAAACGGAGATACTCGAATCTGTCCTTGAATTTGTATTATTATTTTAATTACCTCTTTTAATGACTCGTGTCTGTTTCTCTCTAACCAATCCATTTAAAGACTTTACCTACGACCGTGTGCTGATTTCAGTTAATGGATGATCATCAATTGTTACTTAGGATGTGTTGTTATCATATGTAAGGAAATTCAATCATTTAAATACTTCTATACTTCATACTTTTCTAGGAGACTAATCTCCCTTCATGAGCCAGTGGAATGGCCACTATACTTAACTGACCTCACCCCCTCTGACTTCTTTTTGGGGTTACATTAAAGACAGAACCTATTCTACGAAGCCTAAGATACTTGAAGACCTAGAAACTAAAGTTTATGAGTTAATCAACAACATCCCATCTGAGGTGTTTCCAAAAATTATGTCAAACATTTGTGTGAGGTTTAATATTGTTAGAAAAAAATGGAGATTACACTGAACAGTGAACATATTGTTTAATTAAAGTTAATAAACTCCTTTGTTCTACGTACTTATTGCATTTGTCTTTGTGTCAAGATTCCTTTTCTTTTAGCTTAAAACATTTACTCAGAAATAGGGACATTTTTTCGGTGGGAACACAAGATCTGTTTTAGGGATATGTAAAGGCTCGACTCAATAAAGGCAAATCTTATGTTTGGTTTTCTGTTTAAAATATAATTTCGAAAAGCATCAAATCTGGTTTCAACTTCTCATAATTTATGTATTTGTTCATTTAATTTTTATTTATTTTCTCTTATAATTACACTTAATTTGTTGTCTTTATTTAAAAAAAATAGTAAAGTTTAGTCCAATAATTGTTGATATAGGAAATTTATGTTATTTTATCAGACGATATGTTACAATATATATAAATATTCGCCATTCATCCATTCATTCATTCACTCATTATTATTATTATTATTATTATTATTATTATTATTATTATTATTATTTTTATTGTTACATTAAAACCTAAATAAGTTGGACTAATTGTAGAGGGTGATGGTAGTCCGTGAAATAGAGGATTTCTTGTTATACAGTAGAAGTAAAATTTTAAGTATTGTTAAAAACCCTATTTTAAAGTGTATAAATCAATAATATGTACTAAAACAAAGTTTATGAAAGAAAGACATTATATATAGGTGTACATATAAATAATATAAAGTAAAATGTAGTGAAAATACAGGGTGTTCTAAAATTACCTAGTAAACTTTATATGAATGCAATATCTTAAAAAAATATAATAATTTTGTTTCAAATACAGCAACAACAGGAAAACAACAATAACACTGCCCAACAAAAAAAAAAATTTTTGTGACTGATTTAATTCTAAGACCTGTTTCTGGATAATATTGATGTGCTGATTTCAAAAATCACAGATTTTGTCCATCACATCAGGTTTTCGTGCAATGCAATATGCCTATTTTGGGTGATCCATGAAGGACGCTTATCAAAATTGATGATTTTTGAGATCTGTTAACAGCTGTTTTGCTCTTAAAATTTTATCTGTGGAATACGCAAATCTGTGCATTAAATCTAAAGGTCACGCAACATATTAAAATCTTGGGTATCTGCGATTTCCCCAGTGTGAGCGTGACGTCATGATCTGAGAGAGATTTCCCATTGGCGGAGATTTCCCATTATAAAGATCTTGTAAAGGATTTACTTGTAAACTTTCAGCAGTTGGGTTGCAACATGAGCATTAAAGTTCACTATCTCAACAGTCATCTGGATAAATTTCCAGAAAATCTTGGTGATGTTAGTGAAGAGCAAGGTGAAAGGTTCCACCAAGATATCAAAGTGATGGAAGAACGATACGAAGGAAGATGGGATACCCATATGATGGCTGACTACTGCTGGAGCCTGCAAAGAGATTGTCTTGACATCTCTCATTCTAGGAAGTCCTATAAGAGAAAATTTATCAGCACTGAAAAGTAAGAAAACAAGAAAATGACAATGTTAAGAAAAGTGGTCGCGTGCTTGCTTTAATATGGATTCATTTTTTGCTTATTTAAACACTTTTAATCACTTTATGTGTCAATATTACCATTGTATATTAAAGTTCACTCCCTGCACAATTGTTTACTTTTCCATGCTGATTCTGAGTATGTAAAAACTTATTTTTTGAAAAGAAAAAAAATTGGGCATAACCCTGCCAAAATGCGATATCTCCAAAATATCCGTATTTGACTGCTCGAAAACCTGACGTGATAGTCAAAAACTAAGGTGATTTTTTAAATCAGCACACCAAAGTTACCTAAAAACAGGTGTTAGAATTAAATCAGCAAAATTGGTGTTGGGCAGTGATAATTGTTTATTTTAGATGATCAAAGTGTCTTCATTCAATTTGAACACATTGTTCGCAACGTTCGACTACTGATCGTTAAGCATATAAAAGTTTACTAGATAATTTTAGAACACCCTGTATTTTAATAAAGTACTGTAAAAATATTTCAAATGCCTATTTTTTAATACCTTACAAGCGGTGGCTTGTGAGGGTAACACGTGATGACATCGGTTTGCCGTTTTGCTGACGGGTTTTGGATTATACCACTTGGTCAATTCCGATTTTACGTGTACAACTCGGATAACTTTCGAGGAAAACAGGTTTTTCCGGGGACATTTTTTTCCGACTCATACATGATTCCGGTTTACCAAGAGTCCGAGTTATACAGATTTTGTTGTTCTATTATTATTAGTGACTTTGTTTTTAATGAAACAATCCTGGCCATTTATTGATTGCGCCTCGTACCTCAGCATTTGGGACGTTCGACAAGATTCAACTTCCCATTCATGAATGAATTTCAACTGTGAGTTAATAATTTAATATACAGCTTTATGTGGGATCCAAACCATGGGTCACTACATAATCTGGATGCAGAGGACGGTCCCCCCCATCCAACTCTTCCGGACACAATATCGCTTAAGAAATTTCAGTTATATCCGTATTCTGGAGGGGGTCAGTATATGTATAGTTTAAATGACAAAGAAAACTGAAGAAATAACAGTGTAGCCACTTTCAAACCAATAGTTGATTTGTTCATAGGTTCAGGCTTTACAGTATTTTTGTTGGAATGCTCTTCTCATCCAGATACCTTACTAAATATTTGAATGTACGGGTTTGGAAACAGTTCCCCACCCCAAAAAAAATTTAAAAGCATCAGAATAAATGGGACTAGTATGTTTCGTGGACTGCTCTTGATTTTCCTACAAAATTGCAAACAAGGGCAGTCGATGACCCTGATTTGTTTCTGCAATCGGTTTTCTTGAGAAATGATAAAGAAAAATGTTATTGGATATTGAATAAATTTATTTACTGAAACGAAGCAATACACTCCAACATCTTTTTGAATAAGTCCGAGCTGTTGTGGCGCTTACGCCATACAAATTCACAAAGGTACGAGTCAAGTTGGTCGCGATCTGTTCCGCATCGCAGTTTGTTCGATTGTTTCAATGAATTCCATAAGCTTTCCACCTGCTGAGTGTGAGCTCCGGTAGATGGGTCGATAAAGTTCATGCTCAATTAGTGCGATATCTTGCAAAAAACAATAGTATAAGAAACACGATTAGGTCAGGTTAGGTTAGGTTAGGTTAGGTTAGGTCAGGTTAGGTTAGGTTTCTGAAGAAAACCAATTGCAGAAACAAAATCAGGGTCATCGACTGCGATTGTTTGCAATTTTGTAGGAAAATCGAGAGCAGTCCATGAAACACACTAGGTCCGAATAAATTAGCAATTTCTTAGTATTTATTCATTTTTGTGACAGGAATACATTTTTTTAAACAAAAGCGAATCTTTACTGGTTAGCCATTTTTTGTTGTTTAGAAATTTTATGCTTCTTGCTGAACTTTTTTCTTCAACAGTACACCGTAGTAATATTAAGCATATATTAGAGGAAGAATCTAACGATAACTTACTATTTTTTCGATAGCTGCTGAAGGCAAGCATAATAACAGATTCATTACGACTCTAAAGAGGAAACCAATTTTTTTCTGGTCTAATTTATATTTAATAAATATGTAAATTAAAGCACGTTTCTACTTTGCATTAAAGAGTTTATGACTTATTTTAGAATTATTTCTCTTTTTATACAGAAATTAATTTTTGATGACCTTTTTTCACATGTCTTCGTTTCTCGAAAACAAAAGTGTTTCGCCTCATCCATAGTAATACATATAATAATCTATAATAATCCATTGTAATAAATATAATAATAAAAAGGATTAAGTAAACCAATGTACAGAACAAACAAATTTATGGAAAAATAATTTATTAAATACACCCAATTTAAAACTCCAAAAGCTATGAAGATACATTCAAAAAATAATTAAAGGTATCTATTCCGCTTCAGAGGACCTTCAGTTATATCCATATACTGGCCGAGGGTGAGGGGCTGGGAAACGAGCCTGTCCATCGTACTGAACGTTGGCGACGAATCCTGAGTTTCCGTTCACGGAGTATGTTACCTTCTGCGTCCTTCCGTCGGGAAGGAGGACGTAATAGGAACCTTTGGTGTCATCATTCTTACGAGATTCTTGATGGCCGAAATCATTACCGGAGTTCGCATCCTGAACCGACCACTCGAAGTTGTAGTTGGCAGGGGCCTAAAATCGTTGCTTGATTTTATTCATTTTTACAATTAAGCTTTTCACTAGAGTTTAATGCGAATTGTAGATTTGAGCAAGAGTTTTAACACATGAAAATTAATGAATTAATCTGTAAAAAAGTGCATACGGTTGTTCTTACCACGGGGTGAACGGGACCGTAACCGTGCTGATAGTCGGCAAACGAGACCACAATAAGAGCACAAACGATCAAACACTGAAAATAAAAACATTTGAAAGTCAAAGTTTTTTATGGAAATAATTTTTGTAAACTATCTATTCAACCGTAGAAATATTTCCTATAATCAAGTCATCACTATTGAAGCGATGAATTAGGGGCTACATTTTGACCATATCGTTACATCGCTTCCCTTAAGATCAGCGAACATAAGTGATACTAGATATGTGACCATCCTCTGGGTATAGATGGTACAGCAATTCATGCAGTGCACAACAGCAAGAAATGATAAATTGAGAATCCGTATTGAAATATGTCATCTAAATTTTTAAACTCATTAATTAGTTAATTCATATTAGAGAAAATTGAAAAGGTTTATAAATTTAAGCTAAATTAATGATCATTGTAATTGTATCCGAACCTCGCAAACAAAGAATAAAATTTAAATTAAAAATTCCCTTTTAATGTAACCGATTTTAATAATGTAGGAAACAAAGGCAGTCTACCGTCTTTCCCTTATAAATACACAAAAG
Source organism: Bathynomus jamesi (assembly GCA_023014485.1). NCBI lineage: Eukaryota > Metazoa > Arthropoda > Malacostraca > Isopoda > Cirolanidae > Bathynomus > Bathynomus jamesi. The sequence goes on along the minus strand of JAJOZX010003745.1, from coordinate 435,943 downwards.
AATGAATAAAAAACTAATGAATTTCTTCTCTATCCTGATCATCATGATCGTAGAGAGTATCTATCGCTTTATCCATGTTTCAAAATCGTTTATTTCATACATACAAATTTCAAATCCTATCCGTAAACAGTATTATCGTCCTCGTTTTAAAAAATACATATAAAAATTTAATAATTTCCTACGTAATTATAATGTCGTTTATGTATATACATACATACTGTATTTACCTTGAGAGCCATTACGAGTGGATTGAGACGCTGAATCCAAATTCAAAGTTAAGAAAAGTGTTTCTGCAGTGGAAGCAAAGTCTTAACTGATAACCGTCTTTCGTATTCGCTCTCATTTTATACTTTGAAAATCCAATCTCGGAACGGAGATACTCGAGTCTGTCCTTGAATTTGTATTATTATTTTAATTACCTCTTTTAATGACTCGTGTCTGTTTCTCTCTAACCAATCCATTTAAAAACTTTACCTACGACTGTGTGCTGATTTCAGTTGATGGATGATCATCAATTGTTACTTAGGATGTGTGTTGTTATCATATGTAAGGAAATTCAATCATTTAAATACTTCTATACTTCATACTTTTCCGGGAGACTAATCTCCCTTCATGAGCCAGTGGAATGGCCACTATACTTAACTGACCTCTCCCCCTCTGACTTCTTTTTGTGGGGTTACATTAAAGACAGGACCTATTCTACGAAGCCTAAGACACTTGAAGACCTAGAAACTAAAGTTTATGAGTTAATCAACAAAATCCCAGCTGAGGTGTTTCCAAAAATTATGTCAAACATTTGTCTGAGGTTTAACATTGTTAGAAAAAATGGAGATTACACTGAACATATTGTTTAATTAAAGTTAATAAACTTCTTTGTTCTACGTACTTATTGCATTTGTCTTTGTGTCAAGATTCCTTTTCTTTTAGCTTGAAACATTTACTCAGAAATAGGGACATTTTTTCGGGGGGAACACAAGATCTGTTTTAGGGATATGAAAAGGCTCGACTCAATAAAGGCAAATCTTATGTTTGGTTTTCTGTTTAAAATATAATTTCGAAAAGCATCAAATCTGGTTTCAACCTCTCATAATTTATGTATTTGTTCATTTGATTTTTATTTATTTTCTCTTATAATTACACTTAATTTGTTGTCTTTATTTTTAAAAAATAGTAAAGTTTCATACAATAATTGTCGATATAGGAAATTTACGTTATTTTATCAGACGATATGTTACAATTTATATAAATATTCGCCATTCATCCATTCATTCAATTATTATTATCATTATTATTATTAATATTATTACCATTTTTATTGTTACATTAAAACCTATATAATTCGGACTAATTTGGGAGGGTGATGGTAGTCCAAAAAATAGAGAATTTCATCTTATAGAGGTTAAATTTTAAGCAATGTTAAAATCCCTATTTTGAAAGTGTATAAATCTATAAAATTTATTAAAAGAATGTTTCCTTATGAAAGAAATTATGTATAAGTGTACATATGAATAATATAATGTAAAATGAATGAAAATACAGGGTGTGGTAAAATTACCTAGTAAACTTTTATATGAACACACTATCTTAACAAAATATGATAATTTTATTTCAAATACAGTAACAACTCGGAAGCAACAATACTTGTTTATTTTAGATGATCAAAGTGTCTTCCTTCAACTTGAACACATTGCTCACAACGTCCGACTACTAATGGACAGACATAAAAGTTTACTAGGTAATTTTAGAACACCCTGTATTTTAGTAAAGTGCTGTAAAAATATTTAAAATGCCTATTTTTTAATACCTTACAAGCGGTGGCTTGTGAGGGTATCATGTGATGACATCGGTTTGCCGTTTTACTGACGAGTTTTGGATTATACCACTTGGTGAATTCCGATTTTACCTGTACAACTCGGACAACTTTCGAGGAAAACAGGTTTTTCCGGGGGGCATTTTTTTACGACTCATACATGATTCCGGTTTACCAAGAGTCCGAGTTATACAGATTTTACTGTTTTATTATTATTAGTGACTTTGTGTTTCATGAAACAATCCTGGCCATTTATTGACTGCGCCTCGTACCTCAGCATTTGGGACGTTCGACAAGATTCAACTTCCCATTCATGAATGAATTTCAACTGTGAGTTAATAATTTAATGAGGTTTCACCCATTCTTTGCTGTAATCTGATTTTTAGTGGCTCCAGATTTAAAACCGAAACTATTCGTCACATTTAACAAAATAGACCCAAGTTAATCACACCAGTAGAGATAAATAGAGACGTGACACAGATCATGAGTGTATTTTTACTACGATAAGGTCGGTTGATGGGGTTTTCTAACATCCTTCGCAAAATCTAAAGTCAGATGACGGAGGGAACCTACAGATTTACGTGGGATCCGTACCACGGGTCGCCACATAATCTGGACTCAGGGGATAGTCTCCCATCCAACAACTCATCAGGCCAAATGTCGCTTAACTTTGCTGATCGACAGGAACCGGTGTTACGACAGTGGCCATGAAGGTGTAGCCCTGTTCAAAAATCAACTTTTTCTTATTTTCATAGGTTTCTGTACTTTTTCCCATGCTTTTTTACCTGAAAAGGCCGAAAATCACAACCATTTTGACCTAGGTTGTTGAGAAGCATTGCCGCATGGAGCTTTAAGTTTTCTGCCTTGAAATCGGCCAAAAGCACCAGTTCCGGGGTCCCTTGAATCATGTTTTGCACTATAACCTTTTATCTAAACAAGATAGAGCAACAAAATAGGCACCAAATTAAAATGTTTTTAATCCTCTTTCTAACTTATACAATTATGATAGTCTTGGAACAAGAAATGGCACATTGGTACATACAAAGATTTCAGAAATATCACAAAATTCGTTTTCTCACACTCAAGGCAGACAAGGCGCCTTATTCATGACACAAATTTGAGATTAACATTTTGTCACAAGTCTAATCGATCAAGAAGTGAAAGCATTACATGATGATTAATTTCATAATGACATTTACACAGTCAGTTGTTGAGAGTTTGTTTCTTGAAGCTGTCAAAGCGGCGTCTGTTGAACTCCACAGCTTGAAGGAGATAGTCCCTTTGCTTGGCATCTGTTGTTATGACATTTGCAAAGTCGCTCATCATCTTGACACCACGTTCAGCAATGTCATTCACCGCTTTCAGATTCTTAACATAGTCCAACGCTTTTCTGTAGTCCTCATTCTGTGGCCAAGACGTGACAGGTTCCAGAAGCCACTCGGATCCAATGTTCAGTGTGTCCAGCAGGAAATGTGATTCTGGGCCAATGAGATCAACCAGGGTGGTTTTACCTGTGACTCTCTGGAATAGAGGCTTTCCTGTTCTGAAGCTGTCTGGCTTCTCAGTGGCATGTAACTGGGCAGCAATGTCGTGCTTCAATGTGTCACTCAATCTACTGCTGAACAGGGCAAATGGCACGACTTCCTGCGTCAGGTACCATTTGTGGTTTTCCATCTTATTAAGTACTGCATCAGCAAGCTCTGGGTCAGTTTTCTTGTACTTCAACATGTCCTGGATTAGACTTAGATCATTCACGGGAGCATCTGCAGCAGACATTGACATCATCCATACAGGAGTGTAGAACAGCGCAAGGAAGGTGTTGAGTCTTTCCAGCTTTGATACAGTGTCTTCGTCGTACTCAAGTTGATCTGCAAACATCAGCATTTTCATGGAGTACAGGTTTCTGGCCATCCATCTGGCCTGATGAATGGCGCCTGGTCGACTCCAGTGAATACCTCGAGGAGGCGTTCCTCCAAGAACAATGACTGTTAGTTCAGCCATTTCCCTGTAGTCGGCTCTTGGAAGCCTTTCTGCTGTTAGAATGTCTTGGAGTATTTCTTCACTGTTCTTCTTCTTTTCCTTCAGCCATTTGCTGTTGATAGCCAGCATCTTTGGGTTTTCCTTGGACAAGTCCGTCCAAATATCCTTCAGATGCTCAAACCAGGGATTATCTGGCCCCTTCACCTTCCCAAACAGCTTCTCCCAAACTGCTCCTACTAGGATTTCCAGGATGTGATGTCGACAGGCCAGATAAAACACCTTTTTGTTCAGCATTTTCTCTAGCAGTTTGGCAGCTCCTCTGTGAACTCCACTGTTACTGGATGTAGTGTAAAAAACAAGGGCAGTAACATTATCCGTAAGTTCCCATGTCTCCAGTAAATCCATTGAAGCCTCAGCCTGAGCTGTGCCAGAAGAATTGTCGATGACAGGTACTCCCAATAACTTTCCTTCAGTGTATGAAGGTGGACCAGACACTAGCACAGCTAAAGTCTCTGAGGTACTTCCAGGTTCACTGCCCAAGACATCTTTGAGCAACTTTCCATCCCAGTGTAAGGCAGCGTACTGTGGGGGGTTTTCACAAAACTTGGACATGTGACTCTGGCTGATATTATACCTGGACAGCATTCTGTTGCGACGTGTTGTTGAGGTTGAGATGACGAAGTTATCCAGATCAGCCCCTCCAGCTTTCAAGGTGGCAGAAACCATGGCAGTAACTTGATTGTCTGATAAACCAAGACGATCAGCTGTATTGCAGATGACATTACATTCCATGACCTTCCTTGGAAACGTCAAAGTCACACCAGTCACAGTGTCTTGATGGTGAGAACATCCAGGACGAGGCTGATGGTAATCCATGTCCTCTGTGTTAGCGTCGTTGTCAGTTGAGTCACCCCAGGTAATGTCATCCACATGAACAACTGCCTCTTGTTCTGCTGCAGCTGTAAAATAGTACAACATGTTAAGACAGTAATTGTTAAGTACATGCTAAATATCGCAATGGAGTAAAACTTAAAACTTTTTGTAACGTTCAAAGTAATTAGTTTTACCTTGTTCTTGTCTATGCTGCAGTCTTTCATTCCTCGCTGCTTGCTGCAGGGATCTTGTCTCAAAAATCTTGTCATGACCAGACATATGACCTTTCCTCTCAGTCTTTTGGTCTTCGTAGAACCTGATATCCTCATCTTTCTTCTCTGTGGATAACAGTCTGTTGTTCTGTATTTCCTGGATTGCACCTGGAGCTCCTATATCGAACAGGCTGTCTAATTCCAGCACAAATGCTCCTCTTTTTCCTCCAGGGTTACTTGCTCTTCCTTTGCTTTTCACCAGAGCACGATGTTTCTCATGTAGTTTCATGAAGAGCTTCATTGCGTTGTACTTGGTCATTGTCTTGATCCTAGCCATCTGCCAGAATGGGATGATAGATTCAACTGTTTCATATGCAAGGTCTTGAACCATGGGCCTCCCTGCATTTTCCGGTAAATTCTGAAGATTAAGGAAATACTGGAACGCCTGTCTGTTGGTGGGAAGCTGGGAACCACTGATAAAAGCTGAAGGGTATCCAACCAAGAAAGTTTCAGTGAGAGATCTGGTAGATGGCCCAGTTGACACCTGCCTGTGGACAGTACGTGGAGGTTCTGAGATATCAACTGTGCGCCCACGGAGCTCCCTCAGCTCCTTGCTTAATGCCATTGTGAAGTTGTAACTTGTAGATGGTTTTTTAAATTCTGATTGAGTTTCTGTTGTTTCCTGAAAAATGATAGATAATTATTATTATTATTATTAATTATTATTTATTTATTATTATTATTATTATTATTATTATTATTATTATTATTTATTAATTTTATGCTCTTTCATTTGATACCTAATTTGTTGCTCTATCTTGTTTAGTTCAAAAGTTAAAGTGCAAAACATAATTCAAGGGACCCTGGAATTGGCGCTTTGGCCGATTTCAAGGCAGAAAATTTAAAGCTCCATGCGGCAATGCTTCCCAACATCCTAGGTCAAAATAGTTGTGATTTTCGGCTTTTTCAGGTCAAAAAGCATGGGAAAATGTACAGAAACCTATGAAAATAAGAAAAAGTTGATTTTTGAACAGGCCTAATGAAGGTGCAGTGGAGTAATCATGAAAATTATACAGCAAAAAAGATTTCAAGGAGCGTTGCTATAATGCTTAAACTTAGAAATGTAGTCCCTAAATGTGTTTTATTTACTATTTATCATACTCTTGTTCTTCCTTATATAACGTACTTCACCCTTGTTTGGGGAGACTCCGCCAATAACGCATTAAACGGTATCATCCAAAAATGAACAATAAGGTTATTATCTGATGCTGATTTCCTTGATCACTCCAGTGCATTATTTAAAGAGCTAAACCTACTAAAGCTCAATGATGTAATCAAACTGGCACATTTTATTTTTATTTACAAGTGTAAGAACAAAATCATTAACTTACAATGGATAAATAGATATTTTGTAGCTCATAAAAGAACTCTACTCGTATCAGACCAGAAATGGATCAAAGCGTGTTATATCTCAAATTAGATTGTCTTCATGCCAAACACTACCCATTTTATTTTGACTGAAACTATGGAGTGATTTAAATGATGATGTAAAAAATATTGTGAATGTAAATTCGCTTAAAACCAAGTTGAAATCCCTATTAATGATGGCATACTAATAAATATCTACGACTAATGTACATTACTATTGTTTATTTATTTCTCGTGTGTAATCTAGTTTTAAAAACACATTTTTTGTGATTGTTCAGTTCTTATCTCTCATGTATAATATTAATTTCTTTGTATGGTATTGGTATAATACCTTCAATAATAACCTTGCCTTTGTCATATCGATAATGATAATTTAAGACTAATACATACTTTAACTATCAATAATACTTATTTATTTATTTATTATAATTATTAATAACTATCTGTTTATTTTTAATAAGAGCCCAGTAAAGCCTAAAGCTTAAGGGCCAAATAAAATAAAATAATTACTCCATCTTCACAATTATTTATGTCATTGTAAATTGTTCAACCAATGTATTTATTTTATTTTTAATAAAGGTTATTCAATTCAATTCAAAAATTCAATTCGAAGTAACCCTTTATTAAGATAAAGTTCGATTTCCAGCTTCTGTAGTGGTTTATTGTAAAATGAAATTCGATAAAAAATGTGACCAATTTAACATTGAATTTAACTGCTTAAGATTTATATGTAATTTTGAGTGTTTATATTTTACGGTTTTAGCTGTAATTTATACTGTCTCACTTTTGGCATCAAAAACGACATTTTAAGTATGACAACGTTTGAAGGCTAAAAAGTGTTTTATCTACGTTGATTCTTTTCATCGTTTGAATTCGATTTTAAGAAAAATAAACTCATCCGTGAAAGTACAAGAATTTAATTGTTAATAATAAATTAAAAATTTGGCAATTCAAAAATTAAAAAACAATTTATTTATTATTAATGTATAAAATTAAAAATTCCATTTAATTTGAAAATAAATAAATAAAACTAAAATTTTATTCCATTTAAGAGGAACTTCATTTGTTGTTTGATAGGGTTGCTTAACCTACTTCACAACATCAACTGTCATATAACGGAGGGGACCTACAGCTTTATGTGGGATCCAAACCATCGGTCACTACATAATCTACATGCAGAGGACGGTCACCCCATCCAAATCTTCCAGACACAATATCGCTTAAGGAACTTCAGTTATATCCGTATTTTGGAGGGGGTCAGTATATGTATAGTTTACCATGACAAAGAAAACTGAAGAAATAACAGTGTAGCCACTTTCAAACCAATAGTTGATTTGTACAAAGGTTCAGGATTTACAGTATTTTTGTTGGAATGCTCTTCTCATGCAGATACGTAACTAAATATTTGAATGTACGGGTTTGGAAACGGTTCCCTACCCTCAAAAAAAATTTAAAAACATCAGAATGAATTAGCAATTTCATAGTATTTATTCATTTTTGTGAGAGGAATACATTTTTTTAAACAAAAGCGAATCTTTACTGGTTAGCAATTTTTTGTTTAGAAATTTTATGCTTCTTGTTGAATTTTTTCTTGAACTGTACACCGTAGTAATATTAAGCATACATTAGAGGAAGAAGCTAACGATAACTTACTATTTTTCGATAGCTGCTGAAGGCAAGCATAATAACAGATTCATTACGACTCTAAAGAGGAAACCATTTTTTTCTGGTCGAATTTATGTTTAATAAATATGTAAATTACAGTCTGTTTCTACTTTGCATTAAACAGTTTATGAGTTATTTTAGAATTGTTTCGCATTTTATACAGAAATTAACTTTTGATGACCTTTTTTCACTTGGCTTCGTTTCTCGAAAACAAAGGTGTTTTGCCTCATCCGTAGTAATACATATAATAATCCATAATAATCCATAGTAATAAATATAATAATAAAAAGGATTGAGTAAACCAATGTACAGAACAAACAAATTTATGGAAAAATAATTTATTAAATACACCCAATTTAAAACTTCAAAAGCTATGAAGATACATTCAAAAAATTAATTAAAGGTATCTATTCCGCTTCAGAGGACCTTCAGTTATATCCGTATACTGGCCGAGGGTGAGGGGCTGGGAAACGAGCCTGTCCATCGTACTGAACGTTGGCGATGAATCCTGAGTTTCCGTTCACGGAGTATGTTACCTTCTGCGTCCTTCCGTCGGGAAGGAGGACGTAATAGGAACCTTTGGTGTCATCATTCTTACGAGATTCTTGATGGCCGAAATCATTACCGGAGTTCGCATCCTGAACCGACCAGTCGAAGTTGTAGTTGGCAGGGGCCTAAAATCGTTACTTGATTTTATTCATTTTTACAATTAAGCTTTTCACTAGAGTTTAATGCGAATTGTAGATTTGAGCAAGAGTTTTAACACATGAAAATTAATGAATTAATCTGTAAAAAAGTGCATACGGTTGTTCTTACCACGGGGTGAACGGGACCGTAACCGTGCTGATAGTCGGCAAACGAGACCACAATAAAAGCAAAAACGATCAAACACTGAAAATAAAAGCATTTGAAAGTCAAAGTTTTTTATGGAAATAATTTTTGTAAATTATCTGTTGAACTGTTGAAATATTCCCTATAATTAAGTCATTACTATTTAAGCGATGAATTAGGGGCTACATTTTGACCATAGCGTTACATCGCTTCCTTTAAGATCAGCGAACATAAGTGATATTAGATATGTGACCATCCTCTGGGTATAGATGGTATTGCAATTCATGCAGTGCACAACAGCAAGAAATGATAAATTGAGAATCAGTATTGAAATATGTCATCTAAATTTTTAAACTCATTAATTAGTTAATTCATATTAGAGAAAATTGAAAAGGTTTATAAATTTAAGCTAAATTAATGATCATTGTAATTGTATCCGAACCTCGTAAATAAATATTAAAATTTAAATTAAAAATTCCCTTTTAATGAAACCGATTTTAATAATGTAGGAAACGAAGGCAGTCTACCGTCTTTCCCTTATAAATACACAAAAGAATGCATAAAAAAACTTATGAATTTCTTCTCTATCTTGATCATCATGATCGTAGAGAGTATCTATCGTTCTATCCATGTTTCAAAATCGTTTATTTCGTACATACAAATTTCAAATCCTATCCATAAACAGTATAATCGTCCTCGTTTTAAAAAATATATATAAAAATTTAATAATTTCCTACGTAATTATAATGTCGTTTATATATACATATATATATATATATATATATATATATATATATATATATATATATATATATATATACCTAGAGTATTTACCTTGAGAGCCATTACGAGTGGATTGAGACGCTGAATCCAAATTCAAAGTTAAGAAAAGTGTTTCTGCAGTGGAAGCAAAGTCTTAACTGATAACCGTCTTTCGTATTCGCTCTCCTTTTATACTTTGAAAATCCAATCTCGAAACGGAGATACTCGAATCTGTCCTTGAATTTGTATTATTATTTTAATTACCTCTTTTAATGACTCGTGTCTGTTTCTCTCTAACCAATCCATTTAAAAACTTTACCTACGACCGTGTGCTGATTTCATTTGATGGATGATCATCAATTGTTAGTTAGGATGTGTGTTGTTATCATGTGTAAGGAAATTCAATCATTTAAATACTTCTATACTTTATACTTTTCCGGGAGACTAATCGCTCGTCATGAGCCAGTGGAATGGCCACTATACTCAACTGACCTCACCCACTCTGACTTCTTTTTGTGGGGTTACATAAAAGACAGGATCTATTCTACGAATCCTAAGACACTTGACGACCTAGAAACTAAAGTTCATGAGGTAATCAATAACATCCCAGCTGAGGTGTTTCCAAAAATTGTCAAACATTTGTGTGAGGTTTAATATTGCTAGAAAAAATGGAGATTACTCTGAACATATTGTTTAATTAAGGATAAAAAAATACTTTGCTTTACATATTTATTGCATTTGTCTTTGTGTCAAGATTCCTTTTCTTTTAGCTTAGAACATTTATTCAGAAATAGGGACATTTTGGGGGGGGGGGGACACCAGATCTGTTTTAAGGATATGTAAAGGCTCGACTCAATAAAGGCAAATCTTATGTTTGGGTTTTCTGTTTAAAATATAATTTCGAAAAGCATCAAATGTGCTTTCAACTTCTCAGAATTTATGTATTTGTTCATTTGATTTTTATTTATTTTCTCTTATAATTGCACTTAATTTGTTGTCTTTATTTTTAAAAAATAGTAAAGTTTCATACAATAATTGTCGATATAGGAAATTTACATTAGTTTATCAGACGATATGTTGCAATTTATATAAATATTCACCATTCATCCATTCATTCATTCACTCATTATTATTATTATTATTATTAGTATTATTAGTATTATTATTATTATTATTATTTTTATTGTTACATTAAAACCTAAATAACTTCGACTAATTGTAGAGGGTGATGGTAGTCCGAGAAATAGAGGATTTCTTGTTATAGAGGTAAAATTTTAGGTATTGTTAAAAACCCTATTTTAAAGTGTATAAATCAATAATATGTACTAAAACAAAGTTTATGAAAGAAAGATATTATATATAAGTGTACATATAAATAATATAAAGTAAAATGTAATGAAAATACAGGGTGTTCTAAAATTACCTAGTAAACTTTATATGAATGCAATATCTTAAAAAAATATAATAATTTTATTTCAAATACAGCAACAACAGGAAAACAACAATAATTGTTTATTTTAGATGATCAAAGTGTTTTCATTCAATTTGAACACATTGTTCGCAACGTTCGAATACTGATCGTTAAGCATATAAAAGTTTACTAGATAATTTTAGAACACCCTGTATTTTTATAAAGTACTGTAAAAATATTTCAAATGCCTATTTTTTAATACCTTACAAGCGGTGGCTTCTGAGGGTATCACGTGATGACATCGGTTTGCCGTTTTGCTGACGGGTTTTGGATTATACCACTTGGTCAATTCCGATTTTACGTGTACAACTCGGATAACTTTCGAGGAAAACAGGATTTTCCGGGGACATTTTTTTCCGACTCATACATGATTCCGATTCACCAAGAATTCGAGTTATACAGATTTTACTGTTCTATTATTATTAGTGACTTTGTTTTTAATGAAACAATGCTGGCCATTTATTGATTGCGCCTCGTACCTCAGCATTTGGGACGTTCGACAAGATTCAACTTCCCATTCATGAATGAATTTCAACTGTGAGTTAATAATTTGATATACAGCTTCATGTGGGATCCAAACCATGGGTCACTACATAATCTAGATACAAAGGACGGTCCCCCATCCAACTCTTCCAGACACAATATCGCTTAAGAAATTTCAGTTATATCCGTATTCTGGAGGGGATCACTATATATATGTATAGTTTACCATGACAAAGAAAACTGAAGAAATAACAGTGTAGCCACTTTCAAACCAATAGTTGATTTGTTCATAGGTTCAGGATTTACAGTATTTTTGTTGGAATGCTCTTCTCATGCAGATACCTTACTAAATATTTGAATGTACGGGTTTGGAAACAGTTCCCCACCCCCCAAAAAAATTTAAAAGCATCAGAATAAATGGAACTAGTATGTTTCGTGGACTGCTCTCGATTTTCCTACAAAATTGCAAACAAGGGCAGTCGATGACCCTGATTTTGTTTCTGCAATCGGTTTTCTTGAGAAATGATAAAGAAAAATGTTATTGGATATTGAATAAATTTATTTACTGAAACGACGCAATACACTCCAACATCTTTTTGAATAAGTCCGAGCTGGTGTGGCGCTTACGCCATACAAATTCACAAAGGTACGAGTCAAGTTGGTCGCGATCTGTTCCGCATCGCAGTTTGTTCGATTGTTTCAATGAATTCCATAAGCTTTCCACCTGCTGAGTGTGAGCTCCAGTAGATTGGTCGATAAAGTTCATGCTCAATTAGTGCGATATCTTGCAAAAAACAATAGTATAAGAAACTCGATTAGGTCAGGTTAGGTTAGGTTAGGTTAGGTAAGATTAGGTTAGGTTTCTGAAGAAAACCGATTGCAGAAACAAAATCAAGGTCATCGACTGCCATTGTTTGCAATTTTGTAGGAAAATCGAGAGCAGTCCATGAAACACACTAGGTCCGAATAAATTAGCAATTTCTTAGTATTTATTCATTTTTGTGACAGGAATACATTTTTTTTAAACAAAAGCGAATCTTTACTGGTTAGCCATTTTTTGTTGTTTAGAAATTTTATGCTTCTTGGTGAACTTTTTTCTTCAACAGTACACCGTAGTAATATTAAGCATACATTAGAGGAAGAAGCTAATGATAACTTACTATTTTTTCGATAGCTGCTGAAGGCAAGCATAATAACAGATTCATTATGACTGTAAAGAGGAAACCATTTTTTTCTGGTCTAATTTATATTTAATAAATATGTAAATTAAAGTCTGTTTCTACTTTGCATTAAAGAGTTTATGAGTTATTTCAAAATTAGTTCTCTTTTATAGAGAAATTAATTTTTGATGACCTTTTTTCACTTGTCTTCGTTTCTCGAAAACAAAAGTGTTTTGCCTCATCCATAGTAATACATATAATAATCCATAATAATCCATAGTAATAAATAATAATAAAAAGGATTAAGTAAACCAATGTACAAAACAAACAAATTTATGGAAAAATAATTTATTAATACACCCAATTTAAAACTCCAAAAGCTATGAAGATACATTCAAAAAAATAATTAAAGGTATCTATTCCACTTCAGAGGACCTTCAGTTATATCCGTATATTGGCCGAGGGTGAGGGGCTGGGAAACGAGCCTGTCCATCGTACTGAACGTCAGCGATGAATCCCGAGTTTCCGTTCACGGAGTATGTTACCTTCTGCGTCCTTCCGTCGGGAAGGAGAACGTAATAGGAACCTTTGGTGTCATCATTCTTACGAGATTCTTGATGGCCGAAATCATTACCGGAGTTCGCATCCTGAACCGACCACTCGAAGTTGTAGTTGGCGGGGGCCTAAAATCGTTACTTGATTTTATTCATTTTTACAATTAAGCTTTTCACTAGAGTTTAATGCGAATTGTAGATTTGAGCAAGAGTTTTAACACATGAAAATTAATGAATTAATCTGTAAAAAAGTGCATACGGTTGTTCTTACCACGGGGTGAACGGGACCGTAACCGTGCTGATAGTCGGCAAACGAGACCACAATAAAAGCACAAACGATCAAACACTGAAAACAAAAACATTTGAAAGTCAAAGTTTTTTATGGAAATAATTTTTGTAAACTATCTGTTGAACCGTTGAAATATTTCCTATAATCAAGTCATCACTATTTAAGCGATGAATTAGGGGCTACATTTTGACCATATCGTTACATCGCTTCCCTTAAGATCAGCGAACATAAGTGATACTAGATATGTGACCATCCTCTGGGTATAGATGGTACAGCAATTCATGCAGTGCACAACAGCAAGAAATGATAAATTGAGAATCCGTATTGAAATATGTCATCTAAATTTCTAAACTCATTAATCAGTTAATTCATATTAGAGAAAATTGAAAAGGTTTATAAATTTAAGCTAAATTAATGATCATTGTAACTGTATCCGAACCTCGCAAACAAAGAGTAAAATTTAAATTAAAAATTCCCTTTAATGTAACCGATTTTAATAATGTAGGAAACAAAGGCAGTCTACCGTCTTTCCCTTATAAATACACAAAAGAATGCATAAAAAAACTAATGAATTTCTTCTCTATTTTGATCATCATGATCGTAGAGAGTATCTAACGCTCTATCCATGTTTCAAAATCGTTTATTTCATACATACAAATTTCAAATCCTATCCATAAACAGTATTATCGTCCTCGTTTTAAAAAATATAGAGAAAAATTTAATAATTTCCTACGTAATTATAATGTCGTTTATGTATATACATACATACTGTATTTACCTTGAGAGCCATTACGAGTGTATTGAGACGCTGAATCCAAATTCAAAGTTAAGAAAAGTGTTTCTGCAGTGGAAGCAAAGTCTTAACTGATAACCGTCTTTCATATTCGCTCTCCTTTTATACTTTGAAAATCCAATCTCGGAACGGAGATACTCGAATCTGTCCTTGAATTTGTATTATTATTTTAATTACCTCTTTTAATGACTCGTGTCTGTTTCTCTCTATCCAATCCTTTTAAAAACTTTACCTACGACCGTGTGCTGATTTCATTTGATGGATGATCATCAATTGTTAGTTAGGATGGCTGTTGTTATCATATGTAAGGAAATTCAATCATTTAAATACTTCTATACTTCATACTTTTCTGGGAGACTAATCTCCCTTCATGAGCCAGTGGAATGGCCACTATACTTAACTGACCTCACCCCCTCTGACTTCTTTTTGTGGGGTTACATTAAAGACAGAACCTATTCTACGAAGCCTAAGATACTTGAAGACCTAGAAACTAAAGTTTATGAGTTAATCAACAACATCCCAGCTGAGGTGTTTCCAAAAATTATGTCAAACATTTGTGTGAGGTTTAATATTGTTAGAAAAAAATGGAGATTACACTGAACAGTGAACATATTGTTTAATTAAAGTTAATAAACTCCTTTGTTCTACGTACTTATTGCATTTGTCTTTGTCAAGATTCCTTTTCTTTTACTTAAAACATTTACTCAGAAATAGGGACATTTTTTCGGGGGAACACAAGATCTGTTTTAGGGATATGTAAAGGCTCGACTCAATAAAGGCAAATCTTATGTTTGGTTTTCTGTTTAAAATATAATTTCGAAAAGCACCAAATCTGGTTTCAACTTCTCATAATTTATGTATTTGTTCATTTGATTTTTATTTATTTTCTCTTATATTTACACTTAATTTGTTGTCTTTATTTAAAAAAAATAGTAAAGTTTCATACAATAATTGTCGATATAGGAAATTTACGTTATTTTATCAGACGATATGTTACAATATATATAAATATTCGACATTCATCCATTCATTCATTCACTCATTATTATTATTATTATTATTATTATTGTTATTATTATTTTTATTGTTACATTAAAACCTAAATAACTTGGACTAATTGTAGAGGGTGATGGTAGTCCGAGAAATAGAGGATTTCTTGTTATAGAGGTAAAATTTTAAGTATTGTTAAAAACCCTATTTTAAAGTGTATAAATCAATAATATGTACTAAAACAATGTCTATGAAAGAAAGACATTATATATAAGTGTACATATAAATAATATAAAGTAAAATGTAATGAAAATGCAGGGTGTTCTAAAATTACCTAGTAAACTTTATATGAATGCAATATCTTAAAAAAATATAATAATTTTATTTCAAATACAGCAACAACAGGAAAACAACAATAACACTGCCCAACAAAAAAAAAAATTTTGCAACTGATTTAATTCTAAGACCTGTTTCTGGATAATTTGATGTGCTGATTTCAAAAATCACCTTAGATTTTGTCCATCACATCAGGTTTTCGTGCAATGCAATATGCCTATTTTGGGTGATCCATGAAGGGCGCTTATCAAAATTGATGATCTTTGAGACCTGTTAACAGCTGTTTTGCTCTTAAAATTTTATCTGTGGAATATTTAAATATGTGCATTAAATCTAAAGGTCATGTACAACCTATTAAAATCTTGGGTATCTGTGATTTCCCAGGTGTGAGCGTGACGTCATGATCTGAGAGAGATTTCCCATTGGCGGAGATTTCCCATTATAAAGATCTTGTAAAGGATTTACTTGTAAACTTTCAGCAGTTGGGTTGCAACATGAGCATTAAAGTTCACTATCTCAACAGTCATCTGGAAAATTTCCAGAAAATCTTGGTGATGTTAGTGAAGAGCAAGGTGAAAGGTTCCACCAAGATACCAAAGTGATGGAAGAAACGATACCAAGGAAGATTGGATACCCATATGATGCTGACTACTGCTGGAGCCTGCAAAGAGATTGTCTTGACATCTCTCATTCTAGGAAGTCTTATAAGAGAAAATTTATCAGCACTGAAAAGTAAGAAAACAAGAAAAAGACAATGTTAAGAAAACTGGTCCCGTGCTCGCTTTAATATGGATTCATTTTTTGCTTATTTAAACCCTTTTAATCACTTTATGTGTCAATATTACCATTGTATATTAAAAGTTCACTCACTGCACAATTGTTTACTTTTCCATGCTGATTCTGAGTATGTAAAAACTTATTTCTGAAAAGAAAAAAATTGGGCATAACCCTGCCAAAATGCGATATCTCCAAAATATCCGTATTTGATTGCTCGAAAACCTGACGTGATAGGCAAAAACTAAGGTGATTTTTTAAATCAGCACACCAAAGTTACCTAAAAACAGGTGTTAGAATTAAATCAGCAAAATTGGTGTTGGGCAGTGTAATTGTTTATTTTAGATGATCAAAGTGTCTTCATTCAATTTGAACACATTGTTCGCAACGTTCGACTACTGATCGTTAAGCATATAAAAGTTTACTAGATAATTTTAGAACACCCTGTATTTTAATAAAGTACTGTACAAATATTCCAAAAGCCTATTTTTTAATACATTACAAGCGGTGGCTTTTGAGGGTATCACGTGATGACATCGGTTTGCCGTTTTGGTGACGGGTTTTCGATTATACCACTTGGTCAATTCCGATTTTACGTGTACAACTCGGATAACTTTCGAGGAAAACAGGTTTTTCCGGGGACATTTTTTTCCGACTCATACATGATTCCGGTTTACCAAGAGTCCGAGTTATACAGATTTTATTGTTCTATTATTATTAGTGACTTTGTTTTTAATGAACAATGCTGGCCATTTATTGATTGCGCCTCGTACCTCAGCATTTGGGACGTTCGACAAGATTCAACTTCCCATTCATGAATGAATTTCAACTGTGAGTTAATAATTTAATATACAGCTTTATGTGGATCCAAACCATGGGTCACTACATAATCTGGATGCAGAGGACGGTTCCCCCCATCCAACTCTTCCAGACACAATATCGCTTAAGAAATTTCAGTTATATCGTATTTTGGAGGGGGTTAGTATATGTATAGTTTACCATGACAAAGAAAACTGAAGAAATAACAGTGTAGTGTAGCCACTTTCAAACCAATAGTTGATTTGTTCATAGTTCAGGATTTACAGTATTTTTGTTGGAATGCTCTTCTCATGCAGATACCTTACTAAATATTTGAATGTACGGGTTTGGAAACAGTTCCCCACCCAAAAAAAATTAAAAACATCAGAATAAATGGGACTAGTATGTTTCGTGGACTGCTCTTGATTTTCCTACAAAATTGCAAACAAGGGCAGTCGATGACCCTGATTTTGTTTCTGTAATCGGTTTTCTTGAGAAATGATAAAGAAAAAATGTTATTGGATATTGAATAAATTTATTTACTGAAACGACGCAATACACTCCAACATCTTTTTGAATAAGTCCGAGCTGGTGTGGCGCTTACGCCATACAAATTCACAAAGGTACGAGTCAAGTTGTCGCGATCTGTTCCGCATCGCAGTTTGTTCGATTGTTTCAATGAATTCCATAAGCTTTCCACCTGCTGAGTGTGAGCTCCAGTAGATGGTCGATAAAGTTCATGCTCAATTAGTGCGATATCTTGCAAAAAACAATAGTATAAGAAACTCGATTAGGTCAGGTTAGGTTAGGTTAGGTTAGGTTAGGTAGATTAGGTTAGGTTTCTGAGAAAACCGATTGCAGAAACAAAATCAAGTCATCGACTGCCATTGTTTGCAATTTTGTAGGAAAATCGAGAGCAGTCCATGAAACACACTAGGTCCGAATAAATTAGCAATTTCTTAGTATTTATTCATTTTTGTGACAGGGATACATTTTTTTAAACAAAGCGAATCTTTACTGGTTAGCCATTTTTTGTTGTTTAGAAATTTTATGCTTCTTGGTGAACTTTTTTCTTCAACAGTACACCGTAGTAATATTAAGCATACATTAGAGGAAGAAGCTAATGATAACTTACTTTTTTCGATAGCTGCTGAAGGCAAGCATAATAACAGATTCATTACGACTGTAAAGAGGAAACCATTTTTTTCTGGTCTAATTTATATTTAATAAATATGTAAATTAAAGTCTGTTTCTACTTTGCATTAAAGAGTTTATGAGTTATTTCAAAATTAGTTCTCTTTTATAGAGAAATTAATTTTTGATGACCTTTTTTCACTTGTCTTCGTTTCTCGAAAACAAAAGTGTTTTGCCTCATCCATAGTAATACATATAATAATCCATAATAATCCATAGTAATAAATAATAATAAAAAGGATTAAGTAAACCAATGTACAAACAAACAAATTTATGGAAAAATAATTTATTAAATACACCCAATTTAAAACTCCAAAAGCTATGAAGATACATTCAAAAAATAATTAAAGGTATCTATTCCACTTCAGAGGACCTTCAGTTTATCCGTATTGGCCGAGGGTGAGGGGCTGGGAAATGAGCCTGTCCATCGTACTGAACGTCAGCGATGAATCCCGAGTTTCCGTTCACGGAGTATGTTACCTTCTGCGTCCTTCCGTCGGGAAGGAGAACGTAATAGGAACCTTTGGTGTCATCATTCTTACGAGATTCTTGATGGCCGAAATCATTACCGGAGTTCGCATCCTGAACCGACCACTCGAAGTTGTAGTTGGCGGGGGCCTAAAAATCGTTACTTGATTTTATTCATTTTACAATTAAGCTTTTCACTAGAGTTTAATGCGAATTGTAGATTTGAGCAAGAGTTTTAACACATGAAAATTAATGAATTAATCTGTAAAAAAAGTGCATACGGTTGTTCTTACCACGGGGTGAACGGGACCGTAACCGTGCTGATGTAGTCGGCAAACGAGACCACAATAAAAGCACAAACGATCAAACACGGAAAAAAAAACATTTGAAAGTCAAAGTTTTTTATGGAAATAATTTTTGTAAAACTATCTGTTGAACCGTTGAAATATTTCCTATAATAAAGTCATCACTATTTAAGCGATGAATTAGGGGCTACATTTTGACCATATCGTTACATCGCTTCCCTTAAGATCAGCGAACATAAGTGATACTAGATATGTGACCATCCTCTGGGTATAGATGGTACAGCAATTCATGCAGTGCACAACAGCAAGAAATGATAAATTGAGAATCCGTATTGAAATATGTCATCTAAATTTCTAAAACTCATTAATCAGTTAATTCATATTAGAGAAATTGAAAAGGTTTATAAATTTAAGCTAAATTAATGATCATTGTAACTGTATCCGAACCTCGCAAACAAAGAGTAAAATTTAAATTAAAAATTCCCTTTTAATGTAACCGATTTTAATAATGTAGGAAACAAAGGCAGTCTACCGTCTTTCCCTTATAAATACACAAAAGAATGCATAAAAAAACTAATGAATTTCTTCTCTATTTTGATCATCATGATCGTAGAGAGTATCTAACGCTCTATCCATGTTTCAAAATCGTTATTTCATACATACAAATTTCAAATCCTATCCATAAACAGTATTATCGTCCTCGTTTTAAAAAATATAGAGAAAAATTTAATAATTTCCTACGTAATTATAATGTCGTTTATGTATATACATACATACTGTATTTACCTTGAGAGCCATTACGAGTGTATTGAGACGCTGAATCCAAATTCAAAGTAAGAAAAGTGTTTTGCAGTGGAAGCAAAGTCTTAACTGATAACCGTCTTTCTATTCGCTCTCCTTTATACTTTGAAAATCCAATCTCGGAACGGAGATACTCGAATCTGTCCTTGAATTTGTATTATTATTTTAATTACCTCTTTTAATGACTCGTGTCTGTTTCTCTCTAACCAATCCTTTTAAAAACTTTACCTACGACCGTGTGCTGATTTCATTTGATGGATGATCATCAATTGTAGTTAGGATGGCTGTTGTTATCATATGTAAGGAAATTCAATCATTTAAATACTTCTATACTTCATACTTTTCTGGGAGACTAATCTCCCTTCATGAGCCAGTGGAATGGCCACTATACTTAACTGACCTCACCCCTCTGACTTTTTTGTGGGGTTACATTAAAGACAGAACCTATTCTACGAAGCCTAAGATACTTGAAGACCTAGAAACTAAAGTTTATGAGTTAATCAACAACATCCCAGCTGAGGTGTTTCCAAAAATTATGTCAAACATTTGTGTGAGGTTTAATATTGTTAGAAAAAAATGGAGATTACACTGAACAGTGAACATATTGTTTAATTAAAGTTAATAAACTCCTTTGTTCCACGTACTTATTGCATTTGTCTTTGTGTCAAGATTCCTTTTCTTTTAGCTTAAAACATTTACTCAGAAATAGGGACATTTTTTCGGGGGAACACAAGATTGTTTTAGGGATATGTAAAGGCTCGACTCAATAAAGGCAAATCTTATGTTTGGTTTTCTGTTTAAAATATAATTTCGAAAAGCACCAAATCTGGTTTCAACTTCTCATAATTTATGTATTTGTTCATTGATTTTTATTTATTTTCTCTTATAATTACACTTAATTTGTTGTCTTTATTTTAAAAAAATAGTAAAGTTTCATACAATAATTGTCGATATAGGAAATTTACGTTATTTTATCAGACGATATGTTACAATATATATAAATATTCGACATTCATCCATTCATTCATTCACTCATTATTATTATTATTATTATTATTATTGTTATTATTATTTTATTGTTACATTAAAACCTAAATAACTTGGACTAATTGTAGAGGGTGATGGTAGTCCGAGAAATAGAGGATTTCTTGTTATAGAGGTAAAATTTTAAGTATTGTTAAAAAACCCTATTTTAAAGTGTATAATCAATAATATGTACTAAAACAATGTCTATGAAAGAAAGACATTATATATAAGTGTACATATAAATAATATAAAGTAAAATGTAATGAAAATGCAGGGTGTTCTAAAATTACCTAGTAAACTTTATATGAATGCAATATCTTAAAAAAATATAATAATTTTATTTCAAATACAGCAACAACAGGAAAACAACAATAACACTGCCCAACAAAAAAAAAAATTTGCAACTGATTTAATTCTAAGACCTGTTTCTGGATAATATTGATGTGCTGATTTCAAAAATCACCTTAGATTTTGTCCATCACATCAGGTTTTCGTGCAATGCAATATGCCTATTTTGGGTGATCCATGAAGGGCGCTTATCAAAATTGATGATCTTTGAGACCTGTTAACAGCTGTTTTGCTCTTAAAATTTTATCTGTGGAATATTTAAATCTGTGCATTAAATCTAAAGGTCATGTACAACCTATTAAAATCTTGGGTATCTGTGATTTCCCCAGGTGTGAGCGTGACGTCATGATCTGAGAGAGATTTCCCATTGCGGAGATTTCCCATTATAAAGATCTTGTAAAGGATTTACTTGTAAACTTTCAGCAGTTGGGTTGCAACATGAGCATTAAAGTTCACTATCTCAACAGTCATCTGGATAAATTTCCAGAAAATCTTGGTGATGTTAGTGAAGAGCAAGGTGAAAGGTTCCACCAAGATACCAAAGTGATGGAAGAACGATACCAAGGAAGATTGGATACCCATATGATGGCTGACTACTGCTGGAGCCTGCAAAGAGATTGTCTTGACATCTCTCATTCTAGGAAGTCTTATAAGAGAAAATTTATCAGCACTGAAAAGTAAGAAAACAAGAAAAAGACAATGTTAAGAAAACTGGTCCGTGCTCGCTTTAATATGGATTCATTTTTTGCTTATTTAAACCCTTTTAATCACTTTATGTGTCAATATTACCATTGTATATTAAAGTTCACTCACTGCACAATTGTTTACTTTTCCATGCTGATTCTGAGTATGTAAAAACTTATTTCTGAAAAGAAAAAAAAATTGGGCATAACCCTGCCAAAATGCGATATCTCCAAAATATCCGTATTTGATTGCTCGAAAACCTGACGTGATAGGCAAAAAACTAAGGTGATTTTTTAAATCAGCACACCAAAGTTACCTAAAAACAGGTGTTAGAATTAAATCAGCAAAATTGGTGTTGGGCAGTGTAATTGTTTATTTTAGATGATCAAAGTGTCTTCATTCAATTTGAACACATTGTTCGCAACGTTCGACTACTGATCGTTAAGCATATAAAAGTTTACTAGATAATTTTAGAACACCCTGTATTTTAATAAAGTACTGTACAAATATTCCAAAAGCCTATTTTTTAATACATTACAAGCGGTGGCTTTGAGGGTATCACGTGATGACATCGGTTTGCCGTTTTGGTGACGGGTTTTCGATTATACCACTTGGTCAATTCCGATTTTACGTGTACAACTCGGATAACTTTCGAGGAAAACAGGTTTTTCCGGGGACATTTTTTTCCGACTCATACATGATTCCGGTTTACCAAGAGTCCGAGTTATACAGATTTTATTGTTCTATTATTATTAGTGACTTTGTTTTTAATGAAACAATGCTGGCCATTTATTGATTGCGCCTCGTACCTCAGCATTTGGGACGTTCGACAAGATTCAACTTCCCATTCATGAATGAATTTCAACTGTGAGTTAATAATTTAATATACAGCTTTATGTGGGATCCAAACCATGGGTCACTACATAATCTGGATGCAGAGGACGGTTCCCCCCATCCAACTCTTCCAGACACAATATCGCTTAAGAAATTTCAGTTATATCTGTATTTTGGAGGGGGTTAGTATATGTATAGTTTACCATGACAAAGAAAACTGAAGAAATAACAGTGTAGCCACTTTCAAACCAATAGTTGATTTGTTCATAGGTTCAGGATTTACAGTATTTTTGTTGGAATGCTCTTCTCATGCAGATACCTTACTAAATATTTGAATGTACGGGTTTGGAAACAGTTCCCCACCCCAAAAAAAATTTAAAACATCAGAATAAATGGGACTAGTATGTTTCGTGGACTGCTCTTGATTTTCCTACAAAATTGCAAACAAGGGCAGTCGATGACCCTGATTTTTTTCTGTAATCGGTTTTCTTGAGAAATGATAAAGAAAAATGTTATTGGATATTGAATAAATTTATTTACTGAAACGACGCAATACACTCCAACATCTTTTTGAATAAGTCCGAGCTGGTGTGGCGCTTACGCCATACAAATTCACAAAGGTACGAGTCAAGTTGGTCGCGATCTGTTCCGCATCGCAGTTTGTTCGATTGTTTCAATGAATTCCATAAGCTTTCCACCTGCTGAGTGTGAGCTCCAGTAGATGGGTCGATAAAGTTCATGCTCAATTAGTGCGATATCTTGCAAAAAACAATAGTATAAGAAACTCGATTAGGTCAGGTTAGGTTAGGTTAGGTTAGGTTAGGTAAGATTAGGTTAGGTTTCTGAAGAAAACCGATTGCAGAAACAAAATCAAGGTCATCGACTGCCATTGTTTGCAATTTTGTAGGAAAATCGAGAGCAGTCCATGAAACACACTAGGTCCGAATAAATTAGCAATTTCTTAGTATTTATTCATTTTTGTGACAGGGATACATTTTTTTTAAACAAAAGCGAATCTTTACTGGTTAGCCATTTTTTGTTGTTTAGAAATTTTATGCTTCTTGGTGAACTTTTTTCTTCAACAGTACACCGTAGTAATATTAAGCATACATTAGAGGAAGAAGCTAATGATAACTTACTATTTTTTCGATAGCTGCTGAAGGCAAGCATAATAACAGATTCATTACGACTGTAAAGAGGAAACCATTTTTTTCTGGTCTAATTTATATTTAATAAATATGTAAATTAAAGTCTGTTTCTACTTTGCATTAAAGAGTTTATGAGTTATTTCAAAATTAGTTCTCTTTTATAGAGAAATTAATTTTTGATGACCTTTTTTCACTTGTCTTCGTTTCTCGAAAACAAAAGTGTTTTGCCTCATCCATAGTAATACATATAATAATCCATAATAATCCATAGTAATAAATATAATAATAAAAAGGATTAAGTAAACCAATGTACAAAACAAACAAATTTATGGAAAAATAATTTATTAAATACACCCAATTTAAAACTCCAAAAGCTATGAAGATACATTCAAAAAAATAATTAAAGGTATCTATTCCACTTCAGAGGACCTTCAGTTATATCCGTATATTGGCCGAGGGTGAGGGGCTGGGAAATGAGCCTGTCCATCGTACTGAACGTCAGCGATGAATCCCGAGTTTCCGTTCACGGAGTATGTTACCTTCTGCGTCCTTCCGTCGGGAAGGAGAACGTAATAGGAACCTTTGGTGTCATCATTCTTACGAGATTCTTGATGGCCGAAATCATTACCGGAGTTCGCATCCTGAACCGACCACTCGAAGTTGTAGTTGGCGGGGGCCTAAAATCGTTACTTGATTTTATTCATTTTTACAATTAAGCTTTTCACTAGAGTTTAATGCGAATTGTAGATTTGAGCAAGAGTTTTAACACATGAAAATTAATGAATTAATCTGTAAAAAAGTGCATACGGTTGTTCTTACCACGGGGTGAACGGGACCGTAACCGTGCTGATAGTCGGCAAACGAGACCACAATAAAAGCACAAACGATCAAACACTGAAAATAAAAACATTTGAAAGTCAAAGTTTTTTATGGAAATAATTTTTGTAAACTATCTGTTGAACCGTTGAAATATTTCCTATAATCAAGTCATCACTATTTAAGCGATGAATTAGGGGCTACATTTTGACCATATCGTTACATCGCTTCCCTTAAGATCAGCGAACATAAGTGATACTAGATATGTGACCATCCTCTGGGTATAGATGGTACAGCAATTCATGCAGTGCACAACAGCAAGAAATGATAAATTGAGAATCCGTATTGAAATATGTCATCTAAATTTCTAAACTCATTAATCAGTTAATTCATATTAGAGAAAATTGAAAAGGTTTATAAATTTAAGCTAAATTAATGATCATTGTAACTGTATCCGAACCTCGCAAACAAAGAGTAAAATTTAAATTAAAAATTCCCTTTTAATGTAACCGATTTTAATAATGTAGGAAACAAAGGCAGTCTACCGTCTTTCCCTTATAAATACACAAAAGAATGCATAAAAAAACTAATGAATTTCTTCTCTATTTTGATCATCATGATCGTAGAGAGTATCTAACGCTCTATCCATGTTTCAAAATCGTTTATTTCATACATACAAATTTCAAATCCTATCCATAAACAGTATTATCGTCCTCGTTTTAAAAAATATAGAGAAAAATTTAATAATTTCCTACGTAATTATAATGTCGTTTATGTATATACATACATACTGTATTTACCTTGAGAGCCATTACGAGTGTATTGAGACGCTGAATCCAAATTCAAAGTTAAGAAAAGTGTTTCTGCAGTGGAAGCAAAGTCTTAACTGATAACGGTCTTTCGTATTCGCTCTCCTTTTATACTTTGAAAATCCAATCTCGGAACGGAGATACTCGAATCTGTCCTTGAATTTGTATTATTATTTTAATTACCTCTTTTAATGACTCGTGTCTGTTTCTCTCTAACCAATCCTTTTAAAAACTTTACCTACGACCGTGTGCTGATTTCATTTGATGGATGATCATCAATTGTTAGTTAGGATGGCTGTTGTTATCATATGTAAGGAAATTCAATCATTTAAATACTTCTATACTTCATACTTTTCTGGGAGACTAATCTCCCTTCATGAGCCAGTGGAATGGCCACTATACTTAACTGACCTCACCCCCTCTGACTTCTTTTTGTGGGGTTACATTAAAGACAGAACCTATTCTACGAAGCCTAAGATACTTGAAGACCTAGAAACTAAAGTTTATGAGTTAATCAACAACATCCCAGCTGAGGTGTTTCCAAAAATTATGTCAAACATTTGTGTGAGGTTTAATATTGTTAGAAAAAAATGGAGATTACACTGAACAGTGAACATATTGTTTAATTAAAGTTAATAAACTCCTTTGTTCTACGTACTTATTGCATTTGTCTTTGTGTCAAGATTCCTTTTCTTTTAGCTTAAAACATTTACTCAGAAATAGGGACATTTTTTCGGGGGAACACAAGATCTGTTTTAGGGATATGTAAAGGCTCGACTCAATAAAGGCAAATCTTATGTTTGGTTTTCTGTTTAAAATATAATTTCGAAAAGCACCAAATCTGGTTTCAACTTCTCATAATTTATGTATTTGTTCATTTGATTTTTATTTATTTTCTCTTATAATTACACTTAATTTGTTGTCTTTATTTTAAAAAAATAGTAAAGTTTCATACAATAATTGTCGATATAGGAAATTTACGTTATTTTATCAGACGATATGTTACAATATATATAAATATTCGACATTCATCCATTCATTCATTCACTCATTATTATTATTATTATTATTATTATTATTGTTATTATTATTTTTATTGTTACATTAAAACCTAAATAACTTGGACTAATTGTAGAGGGTGATGGTAGTCCGAGAAATAGAGGATTTCTTGTTATAGAGGTAAAATTTTAAGTATTGTTAAAAACCCTATTTTAAAGTGTATAAATCAATAATATGTACTAAAACAATGTCTATGAAAGAAAGACATTATATATAAGTGTACATATAAATAATATAAAGTAAAATGTAATGAAAATGCAGGGTGTTCTAAAATTACCTAGTAAACTTTATATGAATGCAATATCTTAAAAAAATATAATAATTTTATTTCAAATACAGCAACAACAGGAAAACAACAATAACACTGCCCAACAAAAAAAAAAATTTTGCAACTGATTTAATTCTAAGACCTGTTTCTGGATAATATTGATGTGCTGATTTCAAAAATCACCTTAGATTTTGTCCATCACATCAGGTTTTCGTGCAATGCAATATGCCTATTTTGGGTGATCCATGAAGGGCGCTTATCAAAATTGATGATCTTTGAGACCTGTTAACAGCTGTTTTGCTCTTAAAATTTTATCTGTGGAATATTTAAATCTGTGCATTAAATCTAAAGGTCATGTACAACCTATTAAAATCTTGGGTATCTGTGATTTCCCCAGGTGTGAGCGTGACGTCATGATCTGAGAGAGATTTCCCATTGGCGGAGATTTCCCATTATAAAGATCTTGTAAAGGATTTACTTGTAAACTTTCAGCAGTTGGGTTGCAACATGAGCATTAAAGTTCACTATCTCAACAGTCATCTGGATAAATTTCCAGAAAATCTTGGTGATGTTAGTGAAGAGCAAGGTGAAAGGTTCCACCAAGATACCAAAGTGATGGAAGAACGATACCAAGGAAGATTGGATACCCATATGATGGCTGACTACTGCTGGAGCCTGCAAAGAGATTGTCTTGACATCTCTCATTCTAGGAAGTCTTATAAGAGAAAATTTATCAGCACTGAAAAGTAAGAAAACAAGAAAAAGACAATGTTAAGAAAACTGGTCCCGTGCTCGCTTTAATATGGATTCATTTTTTGCTTATTTAAACACTTTTAATCACTTTATGTGTCAATATTACCATTGTATATTAAAGTTCACTCACTGCACAATTGTTTACTTTTCCATGCTGATTCTGAGTATGTAAAAACTTATTTTCTGAAAAGAAAAAAAATTGGGCATAACCCTGCCAAAATGCGATATCTCCAAAATATCCGTATTTGATTGCTCGAAAACCTGACGTGATAGGCAAAAACTAAGGTGATTTTTTAAATCAGCACACCAAAGTTACCTAAAAACAGGTGTTAGAATTAAATCAGCAAAATTGGTGTTGGGCAGTGTAATTGTTTATTTTAGATGATCAAAGTGTCTTCATTCAATTTGAACACATTGTTCGCAACGTTCGACTACTGATCGTTAAGCATATAAAAGTTTACTAGATAATTTTAGAACACCCTGTATTTTAATAAAGTACTGTACAAATATTCCAAAAGCCTATTTTTTAATACATTACAAGCGGTGGCTTGTGAGGGTATCACGTGATGACATCGGTTTGCCGTTTTGGTGACGGGTTTTCGATTATACCACTTGGTCAATTCCGATTTTACGTGTACAACTCGGATAACTTTCGAGGAAAACAGGTTTTTCCGGGGACATTTTTTTCCGACTCATACATGATTCCGGTTTACCAAGAGTCCGAGTTATACAGATTTTATTGTTCTATTATTATTAGTGACTTTGTTTTTAATGAAACAATGCTGGCCATTTATTGATTGCGCCTCGTACCTCAGCATTTGGGACGTTCGACAAGATTCAACTTCCCATTCATGAATGAATTTCAACTGTGAGTTAATAATTTAATATACAGCTTTATGTGGGATCCAAACCATGGGTCACTACATAATCTGGATGCAGAGGACGGTTCCCCCCATCCAACTCTTCCAGACACAATATCGCTTAAGAAATTTCAGTTATATCTGTATTTTGGAGGGGGTTAGTATATGTATAGTTTACCATGACAAAGAAAACTGAAGAAATAACAGTGTAGCCACTTTCAAACCAATAGTTGATTTGTTCATAGGTTCAGGATTTACAGTATTTTTGTTGGAATGCTCTTCTCATGCAGATACCTTACTAAATATTTGAATGTACGGGTTTGGAAACAGTTCCCCACCCCAAAAAAAATTTAAAAACATCAGAATAAATGGGACTAGTATGTTTCGTGGACTGCTCTTGATTTTCCTACAAAATTGCAAACAAGGGCAGTCGATGACCCTGATTTTGTTTCTGTAATCGGTTTTCTTGAGAAATGATAAAGAAAAATGTTATTGGATATTGAATAAATTTATTTACTGAAACGACGCAATACACTCCAACATCTTTTTGAATAAGTCCGAGCTGGTGTGGCGCTTACGCCATACAAATTCACAAAGGTACGAGTCAAGTTGGTCGCGATCTGTTCCGCATCGCAGTTTGTTCGATTGTTTCAATGAATTCCATAAGCTTTCCACCTGCTGAGTGTGAGCTCCGTAGATGGGTCGATAAAGTTCATGCTCAATTAGTGCGATATCTTGCAAAAAACAATAGTATAAGAAACTCGATTAGGTCAGGTTAGGTTAGGTTAGGTTAGGTCAGGTTAAGTTAGGTTTCTGAAAAACCGATTGCAGAAACAAAATCAGGTCATCGACTGCGATTGTTTGCAATTTTGTAGGAAAATCGAGAGCAGTCCATGAAACACACTAGGTCCGAATAAATTAGCAATTTCTTAGTATTTATTCATTTATATGACAGGAATACATTTTTTTTAAATAAAAGCGAATCTTTACTGGTTAGCCATTTTTTGTTGTTTAGAAATTTTATGCTTCTTGGTGAACGTTTTTCTTCAACAGTACACCGTAGTAATATTAAACATACATTAGAGGAAGAAGCTAACGATAACTTACTATTTTTTCGATAGCTGCTGAAGGCAAGCATAATAACAGATTCATTACGACTCTAAAATGGAAACAATTTTTTTCTGGTCTAATTTATATTTAATAAATATGTAAATTAAAGTCTGTTTCTACTTTGCATTAAAGAGTTTATGACTTATTTTAGAATTATTTCTCTTTTTATACAGAAATTAATTTTTGATGACCTTTTTTCACATGTCTTCGTTTCTCGAAAACAAAAGTGTTTTGCCTCATCCATAGCAATACATATAATAGTCGATAATAATCCATAGTAATAAATATAATAATAAAAAGGATTAAGTAAACCAATGTACAGAACAAACAAATTTATAGAAAAATAATATATTAAATACACCCAATTTAAAACTCCAAAAGCTATGAAGATACATTCAAAAAATAATTAAAGGTATCTATTCCGCTTCAGAGGACCTTCAGTTATATCCGTATACTGGCCGAGGGTGAGGGGCTGGGAAACGAGCCTGTCCATCGTACTGAACGTCGGCGATGAATCCTGAGTTTCCGTTCACGGAGTATGTTACCTTCTGCGTCCTTCCGTCGGGAAGGAGTACGTAATAGGAACCTTTGGTGTCATCATTCTTACGAGATTCTTGATGGCCGAAATCATTACCGGAGTTCGCATCCTGAACCGACCAGTCGAAGTTGTAGTTGGCGGGGCCTAAAATCGTTACTTGATTTTATTCATTTTTACAATTAAGCTTTTCACTAGAGTTTAATGCGAATTGTAGATTTGAGTAAGAGTTTTAACACATGAAAATTAATGAATTAATCTGTAGAAAAGTACATACGGTTGTTCTTACCACGGGGTGAACGGGACCGTAACCGTGCTGATAGTCGGCAAACGAGACCACAATAAAAGCACAAACGATCAAACACTGAAAATAAAAGCATTTGAAAGTCAAAGTTTTTTATGGAAATAATTTTTGTAAATGATCTGTTGAACCACTGAAATATTCCCTATAATTAAGTCATTACTATTTAAGCGATGAATTAGGGGCTACATTTTGACCATATCGTTACATCGCTTCCTTTAAGATCAGCGAACATAAGTCATACTAGATATGTAACCATCCTCTGGGTATAGATGGTATTGCAATTCATGCAGTGCACAATAGCAAGAAATGATAAATTGAGAATCCGTATTGAAATATGTCATCTAAATTTTTAAACTCATTAATCAGTTAATTCATATTACAGAAAATTGAAAAGGTTCATAAATTTAAGGTAAATTAACGATCATTGTAACTGTATCCGAACCTCGCAAACAAAGAGTAAAATTTAAATTAAAAATTCCCTTTTAATGGAACCGATTTTAATAATGTAGGAAACAAAGGCAGTCTACCGTCTTTCCCTTATAAATTCACAAAAGAATGCATAAAAAAACTAATGAATTTCTTCTCTATCTTGATCATCATGATCGTAGAGAATATCTATCGCTCTATCCATGTTTCAAAATCGTTTATTTCATACATACAAATTTCAAATCCTATCCATAAACAGTATTATCGTCCTCGTTTTAAAAAATATATATAAAAATTTAATAATTTCCTACGTAATTATAATGTCGTTTATGTATATACATACATACTGTATTTACCTTGAGAGCCATTACGAGTGGATTGAGACGCTGAATCCAAATTGAAAGTTAAGAAAAGTGTTTCTGCAGTGGAAGCAAAGTCTTAACTGATAACGGTCTTTCGTATTCGCTCTCCTTTTATACTTTGAAAATCCAATCTCGAAACGGAGATACTCGAATCTGTCCTTGAATTTGTATTATTATTTTAATTACCTCTTTTAATGACTCGTGTCTGTTTCTCTCTAACCAATCCATTTAAAAACTTTACCTACGACCGTGTGCTGATTTCATTTGATGGATGATCATCAATTGTTAGTTAGGATTGGGGTTATCATGTGTAAGGAGATTCAATCATTTAAATACTTCTATACTTCATACTTTTCCGGGAGACTAATCTCCCTTCATGAGCCAGTGAAATGGCCACTATACTTAACTGACCTCAACCCATCTGACTTCTTTTTGTGGGGTTACATTAAAGACAGGATCTATTCTACGAAGCCTAAGACACTTGAAGACCTAGAAACTAAAGTTTATGAGGTAATCAACAACATCCCAGCTGAGGTGTTTCCAAAAATTATGTCAAACATTTGTCTGAGGTTTAATATTGTTAGAAAAAATGGAGATTACACTGAACATATTGTTTAATTAAAGTTAATAAACTCCTTTCTTTTACGTACTTATTGCATTTGTCTTTGTGTCAAGGTTCCTTTTCTTTTAGCTTAGAAAATTTATTAAAAAATAGGGACATTTTAGGGTGGTGGGAGGACAGTAGATCTTTTATAAGTCTATGTAAAGGCTCGACTCAATAAAGGCAAATCTTATGTTTGGGTTTTCTCTTTAAAATATAATTTCGACAAGCATCAAATCTTGTTTCAACTTCTCATAATTTATGTATTTGTTCATTTGAGTTTTATTTATTTTCTCTTATAATTACACGTAATTTGTTGTCTTTATTTAAAAAAAAATAGTAAAGTTTCATACAATAATTGTCGATATAGGAAATTTACGATATTTTATCAGACGATATGTTGCAATTTATATAAATATTCGCATCCATTCATTCAATTATTATTATTATTATTATTATTATTATTATTATTATTATTAATATTATTTTTATTGCTATATTAAAACCTATATAACTTGGACTAATTGTAGAGGGTGATGGTAGTCCGAGAAATAGAGGATTTCTTCTTATAGAGGTAAAATTTTAAGTATTGTGAAAAACCCTATTTTAAAGTGTATCAATCAATAAAATGTACTAAAACAATGTTTATGAAAGAAAGAAATTATAAATAAGTGTACATATGAATAATATAAAGTAAAATCTAATGAAAATACAGGGTGTTCTAAAATTACCTAGTAAACTTTTATATGAGTGCAATATCTTAACAAAATATAATAATTTTATTTCAAATACAGCAACAACAGGAAAACAACAATAATTGTTTATTTTAGATGATCAGTGTCTTCATTCAACTTGAACACATTGTTCGCAACGTTCGACTACTGATCGTTAAGCATATAAGAGTTTACTAGGTAATTTTAGAACACCCTGTATTTTAATAAAGTACTGTAAAAATATTTCGAATGCCTATTTTTTAATACCTTACAAGCGGTGGCTTGTGAGGGTATCACGTGATGACATCGGTTTGCCGTTTTGCTGAGGGGTTTTCGATTATACCACTTGGTCAATTTCGATTTTACCTGTACAAGTCGGATAACTTTCGAGGAAAGCAGGTTTTTCCGAGGGCATTTTTTTACGACTCATACATGATTCACGTTTACCAAGAGTCCGAGTTATACAGATTTTACTGTTTTATTATTATTAGTGACTTTGTTTTTAATGAAACAAACCTGGCCATTTATTGATTGGTCTTCGTACCTCAGCATTTGGGACGTTCGTCAAGATTCAACTTCCCATTCTTGAATGAATTTCAACTGTGAGTTAATAATTTAATGAGGTTTCACCCATTCTTTGCTCTAATCTGATTTTTAGTGGCTCCAGATTTAAAACTAAAATTATTCGTCACCTTTACCAAAATAGACCCAAGTTAATCACACCAGTAGAGATAAACAGAGGCGTGACACAAACGTGATATAGCCGTGACACAGACATGAGTGTATTTTTACTATGATAAGGTTCGTTAATGGGGTTTTCTAACATCCTTCGCAAAATCTAATCTGATGACGGAGGGGATCTACAGATTTACGTAAGATCCGTACTACGGGTCGCTACATAATCTGGACTCAGAGGATAGTCTCCCATCTAACAATTCATCAGGCCAAATGTCTCTTAACTTCGCTGATCGACGGGAACCGGTGCTACGACAATGGCCATGAAGTTGCAGTGGAGTAATCATGAAAATTATATCGCAAAAAAGATTTCAAGGAGCGTTGCTATAATGTTTAAACTTAGAAATGTAGTCCCTAAACGGGTTTTGTTTACTCTTTCTCATACTCTTGTTCTTCCTTATATAACGTACTGCACCATCTTTGGGGAAACTCCGCCAACAACGCATTAAACGGTGTCTTTGTCATCCAAAAATGAGCAATAAGGTTATTATCTGATGCTGATTATCTTGATCACTCCAGTGCATTATTTAAAGAGCTAAATCTACTTAAGCTCAATGATGTAATCAAACTGGCACATTTTATTTTTATTAACAAGTGTAAGAACAAAATCATTAACTTACAATGGATGAATAGATATTTTTAACTCATCACGATATCTACTCATTGTTATTTAGATTGTCTTCATCCCAAACACTACCCATTTTTTTGGACTGAAACTATGGAATGATTTAATTGGTGATGTAAAATATATTGTGAATGTAAATTCGTTTAAAACCAAGTTGAAATCCCGATTAATAATAATGGCATACTAATAAAAATCTACGATTAATGTACATTACTACTGTCTTTTTATTCTCGTGTGTAATCTAATATTAAAAACACATTTTTTGTGATTGTTCAGTTCTTATCCCTCATGTATAATATTAATTTCTTTGCATGGTATTGGTATAATAACTTCAATAATAACCTTGCATTTGTCATGTCGATAATGATAATTTAAGATTAATACGAGTACATACTTTAACTATTAATAATACAGTGAGTTCGAAAAGTCTCTCCGCAGTGCTATGTTAAACGCATAGGAAATTGAAAAACTACAATGTTTTCATTCAACCATGATTTAGTGATTTTATTACTTAACCTTTTGATTTTACAGCATGTGTTGAAAGTGTTTTCCACCATTTTGCAGGCACAGAGCAACTCGTCTACACTTTTTGTCAAACACTTTTTTCAAAGTGTTGGTTGACTGCGGAGAAACTTTTCGAACGCACTGTACTTATTTACGTATTTATTTATTTATTATAATTAATAATAAATATCTGTTTATTTTTAATAAGAGCCCAATAAAGCTTAAAGCTTAAGGGTCAAATAAAATAAAATAATTACTTCCATCTTCACAATTATTTATGTCATTGTAAATTGTACAACCAATGTATTTATTT
Organism: Bathynomus jamesi; assembly: GCA_023014485.1. NCBI lineage: Eukaryota > Metazoa > Arthropoda > Malacostraca > Isopoda > Cirolanidae > Bathynomus > Bathynomus jamesi. Next base: position 401,133 of record JAJOZX010003745.1, on the reverse strand, counting down.
TATTATTAATAAAGGTTATTCTATTTAATTAAAAAATTCAATTCGAAGTAACCCTTTATTACGATAAAGTTCGATTTATAAAGTTCGATTTCCAGCTTGCGGTGTCAGGAGAATGGGATCTAATCTAGCTGCGAATTTCTTAACGGTCGTTCCCTGAACTGTTTTTCTCTCTTGTTTTGGTTTATTCGTTTTTCTGTATCCATCTGAGGAGGATGCCAGTGGGCATCGAAACTGTTGTGGAAATAAACTCTGTCTATTAGAGTGGGTTTTTATTTTCATATTCCGGCTTGCGTTTTATTGTAAAATGAAATTCGATAAAAAATGTGACCAATTTAACATTGAATTTAACTGCTTAAGATTCATATGTAATTTTGAGTGTTTATATTTTGATGTTTTAGCTGTAATTTATATTGTCTCACTTTTGGCATTATAAACGATATTTTAAGTATGACAACGTTTGAAGGCTAAAAAGTGTTTTATATCCGTTGATTCTTTTCATCTTTTGTATTCGATTTCAGGAACAATAAACTCATCCGTGAAAGTACAAGAATTTAATTGGAAATAATAAATAAAAAATGTGGCAATTGAAATTAATTAAAAAATAATTTATTAGTATTAATGTATAAAATAAAAAATTCCATTTAATTTGAAAACAAATAAATAAAACTAAAATTTTTATTCCATTTAAGAGGAACTTCATTTGTTATTTGATATGGTTGCTTAACCTCCTTCACAACATCAACTGTCATATAGCGGAGGGGACCTACAGCTTTATGTGGGATCCAAACCATGGGTCACTACATAATCTAGATGCAAAGGACGGTCCCATCGAACTCTTCCAGACACAATATCGCTTAAGAAATTTCAGTTATATCCGTATTTTGGGGGGGATCAGTATATGTATAGTTTACCATGACAAAGAAAACTGAAGAAATAACAGTGTAGCCACTTTCAAACCAATAGTTGATTTGTTCAAAGGTTCAGGATTTACAGTATATTTGTTGGAATGCTCTTCTCATGCAGATACGTTACTAAATGTTTGAATTTACGGGTTTGGAAACAGTTCCCTACCCTCAAAAAAATTTTAAAACATCAGAATAAATTAGCAATTTCATAGTATTTATTCATTTTTGTGAGAGGAATACATTTTTTTAAACAAAAGCGAATCTTTACTGAGAAGCAATTTTTTGTTGTTTAGAAATTTTATGCTTCTTGTTGAACTTTTTTCTTCAACTGTACTCTAGGGTGGCCCACTTTTAAATTTTTTTTTAAAAGTATAGGTTATCGTAGTTTTTCCCATTATTTGGCACTATACTAGCACATTGGTACATTTTTACAAAAATTGATCAATATTTAGGGGTCTCGCATCGACCTTGAAATTACGAGTTTTTTTTTTTAAATGCGTACTTTTTAACTTTTTACTGAAACAAGATAAATCATTAAGTAGGGATGTTTTCTGAATCCTCTTGATGAGAGAAGTCGTTTGGTGTGCCTTCCAATGTCATACGACTAACGGTTTAAAAGTTGTCCTGTATACAGGTAATACCAATGTGCTAGTATAGTGCCAAATAATGGGAAAAACCACGATCACCTATACTTTTCAAAAAAATCAGCAAATAGCAGACAAATAAGGAAGAAAGAAACAATAACTTAAACAATCACTTTTGCATTGTATTGACCACTATCACACGTACTGGCTGCAACGTTGTCCCTCTGTGCTATGTCATCGTGGCGAGTGATGACTTCTTGAAGTCGCCGAGCTCCGCCGTTCCAAGGAAGTTCTGAAACACATGCCATATATTTCAATTTCATGGTTGTAAAGTAACCTATTTTTGTTCACATTCAGTTCTCTTTTTAATTGACATTATGCTTCATGAATCTCATTACTAAATTGATAGCTATGAAAACTTAATCAACTGACCTTGACCATTTTGCCATCCAAGTGGACAACAGTGTGCCTCGGTGGCGTGAAGGAGTCCTTCACAGCCGTCGCCACTTCACGGCGATGTGACACTCTTCCCCGGCGAGCCGTTTCTTTCGAGATGCTGAACTGATTGAGGTGTGCTGGTGGATCCGCCGAACGTGTGATAGCAGCCACAATGCTTACTACCTATGTAGAGAATGGAAAGTGGAAAGGAAACTGTCAAGAATACATGTGGGTTACGGGACACTTTAAAACTGACGCTATCGATGAATACTATACACAATACGCACCTGATTATTGGACATGCGGAAACGATCAGCCACTTCCATGACAGCAGGTGCATTAAGGATGCGGCGAGGAAGATTGACAGACACACTTGGCTCTTTCGGCAGGGGGAACGCTAGTTCTGTCTCCGACTCTCCTGACATGCCAGTATCATCATTCTCCATGGCCTCATCTCCGGTTTCGTATGCACACTTTGAGGTTTGCGGCTCCTGGCGAGGACGTTTTCTTCCTTCCTGTAGCTTTCTTTTTACAGCGAAAACTTTATCGTTCCCGCTCATCGTTGCCACCCGAGGACCACGTTCATCGAGGTAGAAGTCAATGTCCTCTTTCTTGTCCTTGTCGGACAGCAGTCGATTCTTCTTTATATCTTCGACAGCGTCAGATGCTCCGATATCCCACAGCTTGTCCACACTGTCCGAAAACTTCTGCCGTTTTCCTCCGGCGTCAGTTTCTCGTTTTCTGCTCTTTTGGAGTAAGTGCCACTCTTTCCACAATGCCTCTAGCTTCCGTTCGCAGTTGAGCTTTGTGATTGTTTTAATGCGGGCCATGTTCCAAAACTTTAAGACGTTGTTTACGGTTTCTTTGAATGCGTCTTTCCTGTTAGCAGTGTACTGGATAACACTGAAGAAGTATTGCAAAACCTGCCGTGTTGTTGGCAATTTGCTACCACTGATGGAGGACGACGGTTGGCCAACTAAAAAAATTTCCGAGGCCGATCTTAGAGAAGGTATCGATGTTATTTTCGCCTTTCCTTTTGATGACTCTCTATTTGTAGCTTCAAGAGTTCTTCCAGTCATGGTTTCCATCGATTTGTCCATGACAAAGGATGAGGAACTCAGACAGAATTTCAAAATGTTATGATCTGCAAAAAAAGAAATAGGTTAGGTACCTGGCACAGGCATAGTGCATTTTCTAATTACCTATATACATTATACATTCCGCCCGGGTATGGTGACTCACTTTTTTGAAAAGTATAGGTGATCGTGGTTTTTCCCATTATTTGGCACTATACTAGCACATTGGTATTACCTGTATACAGGCACAACCTTTAAACCGTTAGTCGTATGACATTGGCAGGCACACCAAACGACTTCTCTCATTAAGAGGATTCAGAAAACATCCCTACTTAACCCTTTAACGCCGAACGTTTTTGTAGGGTTAAGTCTAAATGCGTGTATTTGAAACGGTACGTATTCGACCCAGTCGGCGTTAGAGGGTTAATGATTTATCTTGATTCAGTAAAAAGTTAAAAAGTACGCATTTAAAAAAAAAAACTAGTAATTTCAAGGCGATGCGAGACCCTAAATATTGATCAATTTTTGTAAAAATGGTACCAATGTGCTAGTATAGTGCCAAATAATGGGAAAAACCACGATCACCTTTACTTTTCAAAAAAATTTGAAAAGTGGGCCACCCTACTGTACACCGTAGTAATATTAAGCATACATTAGAGGAAGAAGCTAACGATAACTTACTATTTTTCGATAGCTGCTGAAGGCAAGCATAATAACAGATTCATTACGACTCTAAAGAGGAAACCATTTTGGGGCGTTTTGTAATTTTTTACCTTTTTTATCTTTAATTAATTTCATTTTTTCATATTTTTCAGATAGATAATTCTAACATTACGTCTTTAAAATTTTAATAATGGCATCTAGAGGATGTACCCATAGTCAAGACATATTTCGTTATATTTGTGGTCAGTATGTTGTAAAACAAAGGACAAATGTAACGACCTTCATTAAGAGAGCTTATCATGCTTATTTTCGAATTAAATTAGGAGATCAAGACAAAAGTTGTGCTCCACACAAGGTTTGTCTTACGTGTGTTGCGGCACTAAGGAATTGGAGCAAAGGTAAAAAGAAAAGTTTGCCATTTGGGATCCCTATGGTATGGCGCGAGCCTAGAAACCATACCGACGACTGCTACTTCTGTTCTTGCAATGTTAAAGGTTATAATGCAAAGAATAAAGAGAGCCTTCAATACCCAAGTCTTTCATCTGCAATAAGGCCGGTACCCAATGGTCCAGAAGTTCCTATTCCCCGCCCACCCGAGAGTCTGGAGCAATACAATTCAGATTCTGATTCAGCTCCAAATCCAGACAATGATGATGTTCATGAACAGCCAACAGCTGACCGAGATCCTCCTAAACCATTAACCCAAGCCGAAATAAATGACTTAGTCAGGGATTTGAATCTGCCTAAGGAATCTGCAGAACTTTTGGGGTCTAGATTGCAGGAGAACAATTTATTGGCATCCGACACATACTTCGCTTGGTACAGAAATCGTGAGAAAGACTTCGTGCCTTTTTTCGAAGAAGATGGTCCCTTGGTATTTTGCAAGGACATCACAGGATTAGTGTGCAAGCTAGGCATCGAATACCAAATAGTCTATCACCTAAAGATTTCGTGCTACAAGGGGTGTTGTAATACCTCATCTGTCCCCAAATGTTAACCACCCATTGATGGGAGGGGAGAGAGTATTTTGCTGGGAACGGGACTGGTTGTTATATATATTTACCCTACATTATTATGTAAGCGTTACTGTAGTCTATAACAACAAAATTTATGGTTTAGCATGTGCAATCCAATGTTGGTCTCGATAAGATGGTTCACATTTGGGGATAAATGGGGGATTTATGACACACCCTGTAGTAAGAAAACCATACGTGATAGGGAAAAACTAACTATATGTTTGAGATCAGCGCACTCAAATTATATAGAATCACCAACTAGTTTGTAAAAATCAATCGACAAGTTTTCAAATGTGTACTGGGGTAATCCATAATAATCCATAGTAATAAATATAATAATAAAAAGGATTAAGTAAACCAATGTACAGAACAAACAAATTTATGGAAAAATAATTTATTAAATACACCCAATTTAAAACTCCAAAAGCTATGAAGATACATTCAAAAAAATAATTAAGGGTATCTATTCCGCTTCAGAGGACCTTCAGTTATATCCGTATTACTGGCCGAGGGTGAGGGGCTGGAAACGAGCCTGTCCATCGTACTGAACGTCGGCGATGAATCCTGAGTTTCCGTTCACGGAGTATGTTACCTTCTGCGTCCTTCCGTCGGGAAGGAGGACGTAATAGGAACCTTTGGTGTCATCATTCTTACGAGATTCTTGATGGCCGAAATCATTACCGGAGTTCGCATCCTGAACCGACCAGTCGAAGTTGTAGTTGGCAGGGGCCTAAAATCGTTACTTGATTTTATTCATTTTTACAATTAAGCTTTTCACTAGAGCTTAATGCGAATTGGAGATTTGAGCAAGAGTTTTAACACATGAAAATTAATGAATTAATCTGCAGAAAAGTGCATACGGTTGTTCTTACCACTGGGTGAACGGGACCGTAACCGTGCTGATAGTCGGCAAACGAGACCACAATAAAAGCACAAACGATCAAACACTGAAAATAAAAACATTTGAAAGTCAAAGTTTTTTATGGAAATAATTTTTGTAAACTATCTGTTGAACCGTTGAAATATTTCCTATAATCAAGTCATCACTATTTAAGCGATGAATTAGGGGCTACATTTTGACCATATCGTTACATCGCTTCCCTTAAGATCAGCGAACATAAGTGATACTAGATATGTGACCATCCACTGGGTATAGATGGTACAGCAATTCATGCAGTGCACAACAGCAAGAAATGATAAATTGAGAATCCGTATTGAAATATGTCATCTAAATTTTTAAACTCATTAATCAGTTAATTCATATTAGAGAAAATTGAAAAGGTTTATAAATTTAAAGTAAATTAATGGTCATTGTAATTGTATCCGAACCTCGCAAACAAAGAGTAAAATTTAAATTAAAAATTCCCTTTTAATGTAACCGATTTTAATAATGTAGGAAACAAAGGCAGTCTACCGTCTTTCCTTTATAAATACACAAAAGAATGCATAAAAAACTAATGAATTTCTTCTCTATCCTGCTCATCATGATCGTAGAGAGTATCTATTGCTCTATCCATGTTTCAAAATCGCTTATTTCATGCATACAAATTTCAATCCTATCCATAAACAGTATTATCGTCCTCGTTTTAAAAAATACTTATAAAAATTTAATAATTTCCTACGTAATTATAATGTCGTATATATATACACATATATATACATAATATATATATATATATACATAGAGTATTTACCTTGAGAGCCATTACGAGTGGATTGAGACGCTGAATCCAAATTCAAAGTTAAGAAAAGTGTTTCTGCAGTGGAAGCAAAGTCTTAACTGATAACCGTCTTTCGTATTCGCTCTCCTTTTATACTTTGAAAATCCAATCTCGAAACGGAGATACTCGAATCTGTCCTTGAATTTGTATTATTATTTTAATTACCTCTTTTAATGACTCGTGTCTGTTTCTCTCTAACCAATCCATTTAAAAACTTTACCTACGACCGTGTGCTGATTTCAGTTGATGGATGATCATCAATTGTTGTTAGGATGTGTGTTATCATGTGTAAGGAGATTCAATCATTTAAATACTTCTATACTTCATACTTTTCCGGGAGACTAATCTCCCTTCATGAGCCAGTGAAATGGCCACTATACTTAACTGACCTCACCCCATCTGACTTCTTTTTGTGGGGTTACATTAAAGACAGGATCTATTCTACGAAGCCTAAGACACTTGAAGACCTAGAAACTAAAGTTTATGAGGTAATCAACAACATCCCAGCTGAGGTGTTTCCAAAAATTATGTCAAACATTTGTCTGAGGTTTAATATTGTTAGAAAAAATGGAGATTACACTGAACATATTGTTTAATTAAAGTTAATAAACTCCTTTCTTTTACGTACTTATTGCATTTGTCTTTGTGTCAAGGTTCCTTTTCTTTTAGCTTAGAAAATTTATTAAAAAATAGGGACATTTTAGGGTGGTGGGGGGGAGAGTAGATCTTTTATAAGGCTATGTAAAGGCTCGACTCAATAAAGGCAAATCTTATGTTTGGGTTTTCTCTTTAAAATATAATTTCGACAAGCATCAAATCTGGTTTCAACTTCTCATAATTTATGTATTTGTTCATTTGAGTTTTATTTATTTTCTCTTATAATTACACTTAATTTGCTGTCTTTATTTTAAAAAAAATAGTAAAGTTTCATACAATAATTGTCGATATAGGAAATTTACGATATTTTATCAGACAATATGTTGCAATTTATATAAATATTCGCCATTCATCCATTCATTCAATTATTATTATTATTATTATTATTATTATTATTATTATTATTAATACTATTTTTATTGCTATATTAAAACCTATATAACTTGGACTAATTGTAGAGGGTGATGGTAGTCCGAGAAATAGAGGATTTCTTCTTATAGAGGTAAAATTTTAAGTATTGTAAAAAACCCTATTTTAAAGTGTATCAATCAATAAAATGTACTAAAACAATGTTTATGAAAGAAAGAAATTATATATAAGTGAACATATGAATAATATAAAGTAAAATCTAATGAAAATACAGGGTGTTCTAAAATTACCTAGTAAACTTTTATATGAGTGCAATATCTTAAAAAAATATAATAATTTTATTTCAAATACAGCAACAACAGGAAAACAACAATAATTTTTTATTTTAGAAGATCAAAGTGTCTTCATTCAACTTGAACACATTGTTCGCAACGTTCGACTACTGATCGTTAAGCATATAAAAGTTTACTAGGTAATTTTAGAACACCCTGTATTTCAATAAAGTAATGTAAAAATATTTCGAATGCCTATTTTTTAATACCTTACAAGCGGTGGCTTGTGAGGGTATCACGTGATGACATCGGTTTGCCGTTTTGCTGAAGGGTTTTCGATTATACCACTTGGTCAATTCCGATTTTACCTGTACAAGTCGGATAACTTTCGAGGAAAACAGATTTTTCCGGGGGCATTTTTTTACGACTCATACATGATTCCGGTTTACCAAGAGTCCGAGTTATACAAATTTTACTGTTTTATTATTATTAGTGACTTTGTTTTTAATGAAACAAACCTGGCCATTTATTGATTGGTCTTCGTACCTCAGCATTTCGGACGTTCGACAAGATTCAACTTCCCATTCTTGAATGAATTTCAACTGTGAGTTAATAATTTAATGAGGTTTCACCCATTCTTTGCTCTAATCTGATTTTTAGTGGCTCCAGATTTAAAACTAAAATTATTCGTCACCTTAACAAAATAGACCCAAGTTAATCACACCAGTAGAGATAAACAGAGGCGTGACACAAACGTGATATAGCCGTGACACAGACATGAGTGTATTTTTACTATGATAAGGTTCGTTAATGGGTTTTCTAACATCCTTCGCAAAATCTAATCTGATGACGGAGGGATCTACAGATTTACGTGAGATCCGTACTACGGGTCGCTACATAATCTGGACTCAGAGGATAGTCTCCCATCTAACAACTCATCAGGCCAAATGTCTCTTAACTTCGCTGATCGACGGGAACCGGTGCTACGACAATGGCCATGAAGTTGCAGTGGAGTAATCATGAAAATTATATCGCAAAAAAGATTTCAATGAGCGTTGCTATAATGTTTAAACTTAGAAATGTAGTCCCTAAACGGGTTTTGTTTACGCTTTATCATACTCTTGTTCCTCCTTATATAACGTACTGCACCATCTTTGGGGAAACTCCGCCAACAACGCATTAAACGGTATCTTTCTCATCCAAAAATGATCAATAAAGGTTATTATCTGATGCTGATTTCCTTGATCACTCCAGTGCATTATTTAAAGAGCTAAATCTACTTAAGCTCAATGATGTAATCAAACTGGCACATTTTATTTTTATTAACAAGTGTAAGAACAAAATCATTAACTTACAATGGATAAATAGATATTTTTAACTCATCACGATATCTACTCATTATTATTTAGATTGTCTTCATCCCAAACACTACCCATTTTCTTTGGACTGAAACTATGGAATGATTTAAATGGTGATGTAAAATATATTGTGAATGTAAATTCATTTAAAACCAAGTTGAAATCCCGATTAATAATGGCATACTAATAAAAATCTACGATTAATGTACATTACTACTGTCTCTTTATTTCTCGTGTGTAATCTAATATTAAAAACACATTTTTTGTGATTGTTCAGTTCTTATCTATCATGTATAATATTAATTTCTTTGCATGGTATTGGTATAATAACTTCAATAATAACCTTGCATTTGTCATATCGATAATGATAATTTAAGATTAATACGAGTACATACTTTAACTATTAATAATACAGTGAGTTCGAAAAGTCTCTCCGCAGTGCTATGTTAAACGCATAGGAAATTGAAAAACTACAATGTTTTCATTCAACCATGATTTAGTGATTTTATTACTTAACCTTTTGATTTTACAGCATGTGTTGAAAGTGTTTTCCACCCTTTTGCAGGCACAGAGCAACTCGTCTACACTTTTTGTCAAACACTTTTTTCAAAGTGTTGGTTGACTGCGCTGAAACTTTTCGAACGCTCTGTACTTATTTACTTATTTATTTATTTATTATAATTAATAATAACTATCTGTTTATTTTTAATAAGAGCCCTGTAAAGCTTAAAGCTTAAGGGCCAAATAAAATAAAATAATTACTTCCATCTTCACAATTATTTATGTCATTGTAAATTGTATAACCAATGTATTTATTTTATTATTAATAAAGGTTATTCAATTCAATTCAAAAATTCAATTCGAAGTAACCCTTTATTAAGATAAAGTTCGATTTCCAGCTTCTGTAGTGGTTTATTATAAAATGAAATTCGATAAAAAACGTGACCAATTTAACATTGAATTTAACTGCTTAAGATTTATATGTAATTTTGAGTGTTTATATGTTACGGTTTTAGCTGTAATTTATACTGTCTCACTTTTGGCATTAAAAACGACATTTTAAGTATGACAACGTTTGAAGGCTAAAAAGTGTTTTATCTACGTTGATTCTTTTCATCGTTTGAATTCGATTTTAAGAAAAATAAACTCATCCGTGAAAGTACAAGAATTTAATTGGAAATAATAGATTAAAAATTTAGAAATTTTAACAAATTATTTAAAAAATAATTTATTATTAATATATAAATTTAAAAATTTCATTTCTTTTCAAAACAGATAGATGAAACCGAGATTTTACTCCATTTAAGAGGAACTTCATTTGTTGTTTGATGTGGTTGTTTAACCTCCTTCACAACATCAACTGTCATATAAAGGAGGGAACCTACAGCTTTACGTTAGATCCGAACCACGGGTCGCTGCATAATCTGGGCGCAGAGGACGGTCAGATCAATGAAAGAAAGCCACCCCCAAACGTAGTTAGGTTATTTAGGTTAGGTCTTGTACGTTAGTTTAAATGTAAGATTCACTACCAGATTGGATTCACTTTTTGTATTTATGAAGCGAAAATATCACGAAAATATCACGACTTAACCTAACCAATTATCAAGGGCGTACAGTTTACCTAACCGTGCATTCAATTAACCTAATTAGTTGGTAAGGTTAGGTTAAGTCGTGATATTCATTCTCCGTAAATACAATTTTTTTTTTACTTAACATTATTCCTTATTAATAAATAAGAAACAATTCCTCATGAAGGTGTTTTTACTTAAATTCCTTACTTTAGTGATTTTAGGGGGTGACATTGTTTACTTGATCATATTTTAGGGTGGCATTGTTTACTAGAAACTTTTGGGGGTGGCTTTCTTTCATTGATCCGGAAGGCCTTCCATCCAACTCTTTTTCTGGCGCAATATCGCTTGAGGAACTTCAGTTATATCCGTATTTCGGCCTCGGGCAATGGGTGCGTAGCGAACCTAGCTCTCGTACTCAACGTAAGCAATGAATCCTGAGTCTCCATTGACGTGGTAAGTGCCCTTTAGCCCTTCCGTCGGGAAAGAGGACGTAATAGGAGCACTTTGTTACGTCATGCCTACGAGATTGGCCGAAATTGTTACCCGAGTTGGAGTTCTAAACCACCAAGTCGAAGTTGTAGTCGGCGGAGACCTAAAATGGTTAGTTGGTTTTACTCATTGTTACCATTAAGCAGTGGTGGGCACGCGCAACGATTTTTGTAGCGCCGCAACCGCAACCGCAACTCTGCTGAAATAGTTGCGCCACACGCGCAAGCGCAACCCTTTTCAAAAAGTTGCGCCGCAAGCGCAAGCGCAACCAAAAATGTTGCGCCGCAACTGCCCACCTTTGCCATTAAGTCTTTCATAAGAGTTTAGTGGGAATTGTAGGTGTTAAGAGTCATTTTTAGTCATGAAACAATTACTTAATTAAACTTGGTGTAGTCAATGTAGCTGTTCTTACCACGGTGTGGACGGGACTGTAGCGATTGTTTGTGGCATAGGAGATAACCAAAGTGGCACAAAGATTTAAATACGGAAAACGAGTACAAATTTTGCAAATATTTATACTGGTGTGTGTGTGTATATTTTCCGGCATATAAGGCGCGCTTTTTTCCCCAAAAAAGTCTCAGAAAATCACCCTGCGCCTTATATGCTCAAGGTCAGGGTCATGGGTAGGCTTTGGGTTACCGGCAAGTGGTGGTTTCGGTGCTGCGGTACCGGTAAACTGAACTCCAAACACCTCCCCTACAAAACTGGTTCCCAGATTACTTTAGAGTGATTAGTAACTATTATAAATTATAATTTATAGATTACGTAATAAGCAAACCAGCTTCAACAGTTGTAAATAATCGTAAAGTATCAGGGTCATTAGCCCTTGTCCGACAAACCACTCGTTTGTGCATGTTCTCTATTTTATACAACTCGTTGAGATTATTACTGTAAACAACAGGCAGCCATCAAGATCAAGAGGCCTACAATAGCTCAGGTTTGCCAGTGGGTCAAAAATGCTTGGAATGAAGTTAAAACGGAGACAGTTGTACGGTCTTTTAAGAAGTGTGGCATTAGCAATGCCCTTGATAGCACAGAAGATGACCTTTTATATGAGGAAACGGACACTTCTGACTCAGAGAGCATTGATGACCCCGAGGAATGCATGGATGAGGATGACAGTGACCATGATGAATAAAAATATTTTCTTTTCCCATTGCCTCATGTTTTACAAATTTAATAAAAACTCCCTAAATTCTAGTATGTTTGTACTAAAATGTTCTAACTAAATATGATGTTGAATGTTTTGATGTTAAAATCACTGATCTCTACACGATCTTACAACCATTCGTCTTGTTCTGTGTTGTTAGTGTTTATGGTATTATAAATGGACATGCAGTTCATTATAGTAATAGTTGTAATACTCATAAAATAAAATAAAAAAATAAAATAAAATATAAAATATAAAATATAAAATAATAAAATAAAAAATAAAATAAAATATTAAATATAAAATATAAATAATAAAATAAAAAATAAAATAAAATATAAAATATAAAATAATAAAATAAAAATAAAATAAAATATAAAATATAAAATTCATGTTTTTTTAAAACCTTCAACTCACTAGGCCTAGCAAGTGCTGTATTTTTTTTTTCAAGAATATGCCTGCCAAAATTGCGGTGCGTCTTATATGCTCGTGCGCCTTATATGCCGGAAAATACGGTATATATATATATATATATATATATATATATATATATATATATATATATATATATATATATTCCCCTTATTTTTTTAATTAAATATTAAATAATATAAAATATTGCTTGTTTTATTGCATTTTATTTCCCTTGATTTTATTTAACTAAATAATGTATTCTGACTCTTTGTGACTATTTCCATTCATGTCTAAAGGACTGAGTGAAAATTTATTTTAATCTATGGAGTGAAGAGATTAGAAGTTATTTTCCTATCGAAATATCTATTTATTGAGGCCTAAACTACGAGAGAGAGAGAGAGAGAGCGAGAGAGAGAGAGAGAGAGAAGTAAAAGCTCATTGAACACAGAATTACGGTAGTGTGTCTCTAACACTTAAGATCACCCTGATAACATGCATTCTCTCCAACACGAAATGCCTTGAAAAATTAAGTTTCAACCAGTTTGTTCGTGATTGGTTAAACCATCGCTGCACCAACTACAAAGAATGATTTGGTTATGTGAAAAGTTAAAATTCTCATTTTTCTCTATCTTAGCAATTATTCTAGTAACAGTTTTTACATTCTATATTAATATTGCCTTATTGACAAATAAAATTGTTAGCTTTACATTCTAATAATTCAGTTTATTACATCATATTGCCAGTATTAAATAATCTCATTAAATTAGTTTATAAAACACAGCAGAATAAAATAAAACAAGCTTTATTCAGAAATAAAACAAAGCAGAATAAAATAAAACAAGCTTTGTTCAAAAATAAAACGAAGCAGAATAAAATAAAACAAGCTTTATTCAGAAATAAAACAAAGCAGAATAAAATAAAACAAACTTTATTCAGAAATAAAACAAAGCAGAATAAAATAAAACAAGCTTTGTTCAAAAATAAAACAAAGCAGAATAAAATAAAACAAGCTTTATTAAAAAATAAAACAAAGCAGAATAAAATAAAACAAGCTTTATTCAGAAATAAAACAAAGCAGAATAAAATAAAACAAACTTTATTCAGAAATAAAACAAAGCAGAATAAAATAAAACAAGCTTTGTTCAAAAATAAAACAAAGCAGAATAAAATAAAACAAGCTTTATTAAAAAATAAAACAAAGCAGAATAAAATAAAACAAGCTTTATTCAGAAATAAAACAAAGCAGAATAAAATAAAACAAGCTTTATTCAGAAATAAAACAAAGCAGAATAAAATAAAACAAGCTTTGTTCAAAAATAAAACAAAGCAGAATAAAATAAAACAAGCTTTATTAAAAAATAAAACAAAGCAGAATAAAATAAAACAAGCTTTATTCAGAAATAAAACAAAGCAGAATAAAATAAAACAAGCTTTATTCAGAAATAAAACAAAGCAGAATAAAATAAAACAAGCTTTGTTCAAAAATAAAACAAAGCAGAATAAAATAAAACAAGCTTTATTAAAAAAAAAACAAAGCAGAATAAAATAAAGCAAGCTTTATTCAAAAGTAAAACAAAGCAGAATAAAATAAAACAAGCTTTATTCAAAAATAAAACAAAGCAGAATAAAATAAAGCAAGCTTTATTCAAAAATAAAACGAAGTAGAATGAAATAAAACAAACTTTATTCAGAAATAATACATTATATTAAGTATAAATAACATCCATAAAGGTTTACACAATAGTGGTATTAAAGTTTAATTTTGTATTTTAATGGCAAATGGTCTGATAAGAACATTCTTATTTGAATATGACGTTGACTATGCCGTTTTTTCAGGCAAAATTTATTGAGATTCGTTTTACGTTTTACGAAAGTAAATAAGAAAATAAATAGAAATAATGGAAAATAATGAAGTTCCATTTAATTAATTGTTAATGAATAATAAAATATGTGAATTTTTATTATTTTCAGTTTAAATTTAATGATAAAAAACTTTTGTTAAAATAAGACTTTCGTAACAATGTTAAATTATATTTAATTGTAGGCATTAAAATATGATTTGTATATTGTTTATTGTAAAAAATTATGGTGAAGCGCACATTCTCATAATGCTACGTTCCTTTTGATTTTATGTGATTTGTTTCTTTAATATTTTATATTCGACTCTTATTTTTTTTTAAAGTATAATATATGTTATTACCGACCTCTAATTAAGCTTCGTAACTATGTATAACTTTTTAATGATCTGTAACTATACCTTCAGAGCCATTACGGTTGGTTAAACATCCGGAATCCATATTTAAAGTTTACGAAGTGTTTCTACAGTGGAATCATTGTCTCAACTGATAAATGGAGGTCATTGACACTGTCCTTGATTACTCGCGTCCTTCAATACTCGTCCTTGAACACTTGCATTTTTATCTCTTGTTTTAAAGATATGTGTGAAATTCCATACAAAATATATAAATTAAAAACTAGATCTGGAAATGCAGCGAAAAAATTCTCAAAAAATTTCAAAATGGAGTGAACTGATTTTATCGGAGAGAAGATTAATGGATCTCTATCAATTTTATAATTTAAAGGCCTCTGTTATTATTATTATAAAAAATAAAGAGAAATTCATCATTCAACTATTTCAAGAACGAGTGTTTTGAATTCCTTTTATTGATAGATGAATTCGATAGATTTTCTCTAAAATTATTTACTGGAGAAAATAGTTTTTGGATATTACAGAAGTTTAAATGCTCGCATTTCCATTATCTAAGTAACATCTCTCTCTCTCTCTCTCTCTCTCTCTCTCTCTCTCTCTCTCTCTCTCTCTCCTCACACGGAGATGCAGACACGCGGCAGTCTCCCTTCTTTCTTTTCATTGGCTAATCTTGCTTCTGTAATAGTATATAATTATAAAACCCTTCTCTCAGTTAAGAAGATGCGAACGGTACACACTAATATACATATGGAGAATACGCGAGGGTTGTGAACTTAACCTCAGAAATGAAATAGAAATACACTGGAATGAAAGATGAGGCGGGTTCTGTACTGTCCCAGCTGTGGTGGTGGAACAGTGGAAAATGAAGATGAAAAATACTCTCAGAATACGAGGCCCAAAACTCTTTAATGTCCTGCAGAAGAACCGAGGCATCTCCAGCACACACACCCTCAGTAATTTCAAGGACCAGCTGAACACATTCTTGTGCAAATTCCCTGGCCAGTCATGCATGGCTGGTTACGAAGACAGGAGGAGAGCGGAAAACCAATTCTCTCCGCCACCAAATCCCGCAAATGAGGTGGGATGGTGCAGAGGGGTCGACCGCATTTCGATCCTGAACCGTCTTTCGAAGCCATCATCCGGTATCATAAGGTATATTAATAGCGGACAGAAATAAATGGAATATTCCATTTATGGAACAACAGCGTTGCATCAAATAGTATGAATGAAATGTTGGTCATTACCTCGAGTGCGGGAGGGTTAACACGTAAAATGCCTTTGAACGTGAAAGCGTTATACGTTTCTTCGGTTGTTTAAATGTATGACATGTTGTGTTAACTTTCATCCCGACGCGTCGGTCGTAGCGTAGTGGCTAGTGCCCTAACCTTTTGCTCAAGAGGTAGTAGGCTCAAATCTTGGTGGGGACAATTTTTCTATCGTAAAAAATTGTTCGTGTTCATACATGATATATATATATGTGTGTGTGTGTGTGTGTGTGTGTGTGTGTGTGTATTATATATTAATAGAAAATAAGTAATGATAAATTAAATATATTTAGGATGAGTTATGAAATTAAAAGTGCTTAATAAAATTTGCATACTTTAGATAGTTAATTATAAAGTGGGTATTTACAGTAATTACTACAGTAATAATAACAGTAGTAAATTTATACATCAGTAGAAGCTTCTGAAGTACTTCTTCAGTGATTTGCGAAATACATTTTGTGATGAAGCCTGGCTGATATTTATAGGAATTGCATTCCATATATCTGCTCCTTTGAAAGATTGCATTTCCTGCAGTTTCCATTGTATAGCATGGTTTGCATATAAAATCACTGGGCAGTCTGGTATTAAAACGATGGTGTATTTGATGGGGGAGGGGATTGTTATTTGAATGGGTGATGTGATGGGTTTTGATATTATTGATAACTTTGAACATATTGACAGCAACATAGAATTTGTATAAGTCATTTAGTTTTAAAATATTTACCGCTTTAAACATTGGGTAAGTATGACTTTGTCTGTTGTCATTGTTTGTAAGTGTTCGCAGACATATTTTATGAATGACTTCCAAAGAATTTTTTATATATCTCTTTGAGTCACCCTGTATTGTAGGAATAATACAAGATAAGAAGTGCGTTTTGAGGAAGGGTCTTTTTTTAGTTTAAATAATATGAATATAAATCTTGATATTTTGGATTTGATATGTTGTACATGACTTTTGAAATTTAGTTTTTTGTCTAAATCAATGCCCTTACAAGCGTAGTATTCCCAAATTTTGTCCACATCTTGTGTCATTTAGGATTTACAATGAAGTTCAAAAGCATCCTTTGATGTAATCATATTTTAAAATAGGAAAGAGTTGACCGTCCATCAAATTTACGGATATTGGAGAACTTTTATATTCAGAAAAATTTTCAGGAGTAAATTAATCACAAGATAGAACACCTAATTTTTTTAATAATTTCTTTTATGTATCACAACGACAGTGTGGGTTATTGAGAAGGAGGCTTTTATTAACAATGTTCATATTTGTAATAAGTTTCGGTTGTCACGGAAGTGTATGTTTTATTACACTAAATTCAGATATTATGTTGACAAATCGTTTTGTTATTATTATTTTGTTAACGTAATCCGAGGGAAAAATGAAATCAGTTTAACTTTGATTCTAAATTGCATCACTTTCAACTGTTTATTGATTTATGTGATTTTGAGGGTTCATATTTTAGGATTTTAACTCAAACTTATACTCGCTTACATTTCGCTCGGAGTGACGACGTTTTAATTGTAAAAACGTTTCAAGGTAAGTTTTTTTTTCTGCATTGATTCTGTTCATCGTTTGTATTCGTTTTTAGAAACAAAAATCTATCTATCACCTCATACTTAATAAGACATAACTATAAGAGGAAATAATCAAATAAACAGATAGAAATTGCGTACAAATTGCTGAAAAAATTTATTAAATAGAAGAACTTTAAAATTCCAATTAATTTCAAGACAAATAAATGAAACCGACGTTTTTATTCCATTTATGGTGAACTTTAGTTGTATCCGTAATGTGGTCGGGGGTGATGGGGTGCGTAACGGGCCTGTCCGTCATACTGAACGTCCGCGATGAATCCTGAGTTTCCGTTGACGGAGTATGTGACCTTCTGCGTCCTTCCGTCGGGAAGGTCGACGTAATAGGAGCCCTTTGTGTCATCATGCTTACGGGATTCCTGTTGGCCAAAATTGTTACCGGAGTTCGAGTCTTGAACGGCCCAATCGAAGTTGTAGTTGGCGGGAGCCTAAAATGGTAAGTTGGTTTACTCAGTGTTACGATTAAACCTTTCACTAGAGTTTAGTATGAATTATAGGTTTAAAGAGTCATTTTTAGTCATAAAACAATTACTAAATTAAACTTATAGGAACAGTGAATGAGGCTAGTCTTACCACGGGTGGACGGGGCCGTGGCCGTGATGGTAGCTTGCAAAAGAAATCACCATGAGGGCACAAAGGATCAAACACTGAAAAAAATACAAATTAAAAAAATAAAAATAAATATATATATATATATATATATATATATATATATATATATATATATTATATAATATAATATATATATATATATATATATATATATATACTCAGGTCTAAACAACGAGAGAGAGAGAATTAAAAGTTCAATTAACACAGAATTACGTAGCATAGTTATAAAACTTTATAATATCACTCTGATAATAAGAACTGTTGCCAACAAAGCACCATCCAAGGAGAGTCTGAATTCGCTAAACTAAAAAATCAAAACTTAACTTTTCTCACTTTTTATACGAATTTACCAGTTAAAATTTTTTATTTTTATATTGAATCGGTCTTCTCCTAAATCAGTGGTTCCTGACCTCTGAGTCACGATCCGAAATTGGATCGCCAAGCCATTTTAATTGGGTCATTAAATTGCTATTTATCATTTATTTATGTTATTCCTAATCATTTTACCATTAATTATTTATTTTATTATGTATTACGAGTGAACGTTTGAAAGGATGGGTCGCCGAGCCAGCCACGCGACCAAAATTTGGGTCGCAACCTAAGAAGGTTAAGAACCACTGTCCTAAATAGTTAATTCATTTTTTCACCAATTTACACTACTCATTCAAGTAATTACATCTTATTTGCAGTGTTAAAAGGTCAAATGCTTTTAAATTATAACTTTTTAATTTTTTAATTTATTCTTTGCCTCCTTTTGGCTATTTTGTATTACATTTCCTGACCTTTCATTCAAACACTATCAACATCTTCAAGTTTCTTTGTTTAATAGCAAACTAGTTTAAACATTAATTATGAACGTGTTTTAATAATTAATTTATATCATATAAAAAAAGACCTAAAAAAAATCATTGATAAAATAGTGAATTTGTGTCTTGTGTTTAAATGAAACTCGAAAATATTTTCAAAATGGCTGAAATTTGTAAAATTATAATTACAAATTTTTTTTGAGGGGGTTTGAAAATAATTTTAATCTAATTTTAAAACAATATATTATCCTTCTCATATTGAATTTCTTATCTATCTCTATCTTTCTATCTATCTATCTATCTCTCTCTCTCTCTCTAAATAGCACTATCAGTTCTTTACGAGATTTATTCTTTCATTTTTAAATATACCTTAAGAGCCATTAGGAGTAGACTGAGGTGCTAAATCTAAGTTCAAAGTTATCGAAATGTGCTTGCGGTTGAGTCGAAATCGAAACTGATATTCGTGTATCTTAGTCTCTTTCCTTTTATACTTTTAAAATCCCACATCAAAATGGAGATCATTCACACTCTCCTTCAATGATCATTATTGCTTTTATTTCTTGTCCTTCAATGATCATTATTGCTTTACTCTCTTGTTTTAAAGATTTGTGTGAAATTCCGTATCATATTCGAATTAATGACTTCAAACGGGAGATCATTGGAATTATTCTCGAACAATTTCCTAAATAGAGTAAACAGTTTTGAGCAAAGACAAGGTTGAGTATTGCTTTCGACTTTAAATTGTGTTTTTCAAAAACAGATCTTTTATTTTAAAAATTAAGAAATTAATCATGGAATTATTTCAAGAACTTTTGTTTAAAATTATTTTTATTTTTAATTAATTCAAAGATTATTTTGTAAGAAATTATTCATTAAAGAAAATAGTTTGTAGATTTTCATTTCCTTGTTCGCATTTTCATTATCTGACGAATATCGCAAATTCAACAGAAATTCGATAGTTTGGTTTAGGAAGCCTTTTATGTTAGAATTTATTCTCCTGCCACACATTCTCCAACTCTCTCTCTCTCTCTCTCTCTCTCTCTCTCTCTCTCTCTCTCTTTCACACACACACACACACACACGTACACGCGCGCTCTTGCAAATTCATTGTTTTTCGTTTTCTTCATTTATATTAAATATTCGTTTCTTTTTTATTTTATATACTCTCTAATACGATATATATATATATATATATATATATATATATATTATATATATATATATATATATACAGTATATGATACACACAGACAGTGCATGGAACAAGGAACTCTTCTGGGATAATTAAATCCACTATACTCCGAATAAGTAATGGTAAATGACAAATACCATAGTTTTTCTTTTTCATGATGCTAGCCCGACGTGGGCAACGGGTCCTGGATCCTGTCTGCTTTGCAGATAGCTGGTGAGGGAAGCTATATTTATGGGACCTCTTTGCGAGTGACCCGTTGCCCACGTCGGGCTAGCATCATGAAAAAGAAATACTATGGTATTTGTCATTTACCATTACTTATTCGGACTATAGTGGATTTAATTATCCCAGAAGAGTTCCTTGTTCCATGCACTGTCTGTGTGTATCATAAAAAACTCAGGGGACCATTCTGAGTTCATTCCCATATATATATATATATATATATATATATATATATATACTGTATATGACACAGACCGTGCATGGAACAAGGAACTCTTCTAGGAAAATTAAATCCACGATAGTCCGAATAAGTAATGGTAAATGACATATATTATAGTTTTTTCTTTTTCATGATGTTAGCCCGACGTGGGCAACGGGTCACTCGCAAAGAGGTCCCAAAAATATAGCTTCCCTCACCAGCTATCTGCAAAGCAGATAAGATCCAGCTTTGGGACAGGATCTAGGGTTTAAAGCAGCCCAGCCCCGCTACATTTAGAACTTCAATATAAGCAAAAGACTTGCTGCTTTCACGTTAGATAAAGAAAAAGGGGGCAACTATTATATTTTTAGCCAAAAACCAAAACTTAAACCTCAACTGGCAGAATTGAGCGTCCACTTTTCAAGGCACATAACATGTCCATTTCATTATGAGAATGAACTCAGAATGTTTCCCTGAAGTTTTTTATGATACAGACCGTGATGGAACAAGGAACTCTTCTAGGAAAATTAAATCCACGATAGTCCGAATAAGTAATGGTAAATGACAAACACAATAGTTTTTTCTTTTTCATGATGTTAGCCCGTGATCGTGATCGAATTGGCTCGTGGACGCTAACGCTGAAAATATATGCGCTGCTTGCCGGTCAGTCACATTAGTCCGATCTAGTGCAGCTGCCACTTCAGGTGTCACCATACTTATAGTTTCACAAAGTCGAGCTCGTTTACGAGCACGCGTTTCTGATGGCGCAAGCTCTTCCTCCACTTCTGACTAGTTGCTCGGCGAAGACAACTCAAGAACAGCGATGTCGGTTGCAGCAGCACTTGATGAAGCCGCTTTTCCAGCCCGCTTTGAAGCGTCCGCTCTCCTTCTTGCAACACGTTCTTCTTGCAGAGTGAATTTTCTGTCGACTCCAGCCATCGTGCTCCTCTGTCCTGTCTCCCGTTGAGCTTCCAGGAATTGTCTGTCCTCTTCAATTTTCATTAGCTGCATGGCATCCTGGTGGGCGATGTCAAAGAGGTTGTCTAGCCCATCTTGAAATGTTGCCTGGTTCGCAAGGTTCGTGGCAGACTTTCGGTTGATATTCTTCTTGAGCACTTGCCGCTCAGTATGAAGCTTCTTCATGTGTTGGACAACATGTTTAGCAGCTTTTGTAGGCACTCGAGCTTTCATCCAAATTGGAAGCAAGAGATCAGCTGTCTTGGACACGCTATCTTTAAGAGTCAATTTTTGCTAATTGTGGAAATGGAATAGAACAGCCAATACTTCTCGGCGAGATGGGAGCTTCGATGATGTAAAGTTCACCTGAGTAACACTAACCAACCAGATGGCACTGGCCGCACGTGTTGTCATCGGCATCGTCGCTCCTGAGAAGTTGAAAGAAGCTCAAATTTGTTAAATACCTGCGTCGCTAATACTCTGCCATGGTGAATGACATCTGGAATCCCATGCCGGTCCCAAGTCCGGATAAAAGAGGAGGGCTGCTATGACAGGCCTAGCAAGCCGGTGGTGTAAAAACCTTATTGCTCGAGAAACTCAAGAACCAGCCTCGGAACCAGGATTGATAAGCAGATCACGGACAAGGAAACGGAACTAGACACGAAAAATGGACACACTCAAGATTAGATGCGGAACGATTGACATAGCAACTTATAGGGGGAAAGAAGATGAAATTTTGGACATTATGAGAGAATGGAAAATCGACATCTTGGGAATGGCAGAAACAAGGCATATGGGTAGAGAACTGGGAAGGGACTTGGGGGATGGATATGTGCTCATGTACAGAGGAGTAGAGGAGGGTTGGAGGAGGATGCACGGAGTGGCAATGATTATTGGACCGAGATTGTCCCCAAACATACAGACTGTAGAATTAATAAGCGAAATAATACTGAAATGTAAGTTGAGAATTAGGAATAAAACATATATTCTCTACCAGGTTTATGCGCCACAACAGGGGCACAGTGAAGAGGAGAAGACCAACTTCATGAAACTATTAGATGACAATTATGAAATGGGAGGGGAGGAGGTGGCACTGCTTATGGGAGATTTCAATAGTAGAGTGGGAATGGAGAGGGAGGGAGTGGAGCAGGTAATTAGACCTTTCGGAGAACAGAACCGAAATGCAGAGGGAGAGAAACTAATAGCTTTCTGCGTAAGGAACGAACTAAAGATCATGAACGGATTTTTCAAGCACCAGGAGACCCATAAGTTTACGAGATACAGGTAGAACCAATGACAGGAAACTTTGAACAAAAATCCATCATAGATTACTTTATTTGCTCCGATAAGAGAATCATTGGAAACGTCAAGGTGATACCTGGGTTTACGTTAGACTCCGACCACAGATTACTGATAGCAGATTTGAAAATGCAGAAAATAGTAGCAACAAAAGAGGAGAAGAAGAAGGCAATTAAGACAAAGAAACTGCAGGATGAGAACATTAGAGTCAGATTCAGAGAGGAACTTGAAAGAAATATAGCTGAGATGGAGGAAAACAATGAATGGGAAACCGTGAAAGATTGTGCTAAGAGGGTTGCGGAGGAGATTTTAGGAACTGAGTGGGTGGGGGGAGGAAGAAGAAGACATACACCATGATGGACAGATATAGTGAGAGGCGCAGTAAAACAGAAAACTATAAAACATAGGAAGTGGTTGAGGCAACGTACACAGGAATCAAGACGGGAATATGTGCAAGCAAGAAATGAAGCTGAGAGGGAGAAGAAAAGGGCAAAACAAATGGCAATGAGGGAATTGGGAGAAAAGTTGAGAGAGGATGAGAAAGGAAACAAAACACTGATTTATAGCCTTCCAAAATCTTATAGGAAGGAAAAAAAATACAGTATTAAAAATGAAGCGGGAAATGTGATAGTGGAACCTGAAGCAATTAATAGATGATGGTCAGATTATTTTAAAGATCTATTGAATGGAGATCCAGAAGAAGAAGTGGAGGAAGCGGATGGAATATACCAGGAATTAGCAGAACAGGTAATTATTACCACAGAAGAAATGGAAGAGGCTGTTAATAAAATGAAGAATGGAAAGTCAACGAGAGTGGATGAGTTTCCAATTGAACTTATAAAGGAGGGAGGCGAAGCCATGAAAGAAAAAATTTGAAACCTGTTGTATAAATATTGGAGAGAAGGTCAAGTCCCCGGTGATTGGGAAAACAATCATCGTTCCAATATATAAAGGAAAGGGTGACTCGGGTAGATGTGAGAATTATAGGGGAATATTGCTTATTAATCATATAACAAAACTTTACGAAAGAAAAATAGAAAAAAGAGCAAGGCAAATAATTGAAGCAAGGTTGGGAGAGGAACAGCATGGTTATCGAAAAGATACAAGTACGGTAGATCTTATTTTTGGCCTCAGTTCTGTTATAAAAAAGGCATGGGAATTAAATACTAACATCGATGTAATATTCATAGATCTTATAAAAGCATTCGATACAGTGCCTAGAGGAAGAATGTGGAGATGTTTGGATGAGATTTATGGGGTAAGGGTGACACTTCTTTGGGCTTTGAAAAGTTTGTATCAAGTTAGCGAATGCAAAGTAAGGACTGGACACAAAAATGATGAGTGGTTTGAAGTTAGAACAGGGGTGAAGCAGGGCAGTGTTATATCACCACTCCTGTTTATAGCCTACATGGACACAGTCATTGCAAGTTTCAAGCGACTTCATGAAATGAATAATAATAATGGAATAATGGCATATGCGGATGACATAGCATTCTGGACGACAGAGAGAGAAGATATAGAACAATCTTTAATTGATTGGAATGAATGTTTGAAGGAAGGGGGGTATGGAAATGAATGTAGAAAAGACAGAAATATTAAGTTTATGTCGAAGAGAAGGAGAATTTGGAGTTCAAATAGGAGATAAGAAAATAAGAAATGTTGAAAAATTTAAACATTTAGGGAGTATGTTTACTAAAGAAAGTGGTAATATGCAAGAAATAACTGAAAGAATTGCAAAGTTTAGTAAAAATGTCGGAATGTTATACCCGCTACTGAAAGATGAACATATGCCCCTTGGGACTAAGAAAATAATCTTCGAAAAAGTTTTAACACAAATACTGATTTATGGGCCCCTTGGAGAGAATGGAGGAGGGGAGAACTGACTGCGAGGAGAGGTGCTGAGAGCGGAGACCAGGGAATGGCAGAAGACCGCGGTAGAGACCGAGGAGATGGAGGGACGAAGTGGAGGAGAGCTTGCGAAGATACGACTTGCCCAGCATGCAAGAGCTCGGGGAAACGGGAGTGCTGCTGGACAGGGCGGAGTGTCGAAGGAGGCTGGCTCCACTGACAGGCTATCTAGCCTACCTGGGAGCTGAAGTATGAAGTATATGAAGTATAGTAAATTATTAATACTGTGTTGCAATTTTTTAATGCTGCGAACGTGACTTTTTTATGTTAATTTTTTTTAGGTTTGATTTTTTTTTTTTTTTTTTGCTTTTTTATAAACTTTTTGTTTTTATTTTTATATAAATATTTAATTTTTGTATTTTACCTCAAGGACAACATAATAGTGGGCTATTGTAACAAAATTATATATATAGTACGAATTTCATTGATTCCTATTTAATATCAATATATTTTACTTTCGTAAAATTTCAAATGAGTTGAGCAAGTCCTAAATATCGTTTGATCATAAAAATATTCCTGCTCTACAGTTTCTACCCCAAGTGGCACTAGACGATGAAAAAAAAATTGGAATAGAATTCCACCTTTATAAGATAAAACCACACTAATATATATAGATAGACGGTAAACTTTAAAACATGTCAGTAACTCTTGTGCTGAGGAACGTGGATATCTTCCTCCATAACTATCATAAAAGTCGTACTTTGTTACCTTCTCATTATAAAAATAATACCGTAACGTTATTAACTGTAACACAACCTCGTGTTGTGGTTGCGACATCAAACAAAAGTTTAGTATAAGTTGATTGTGTATGAGTAGGATTAGGAGAAGTCTATTAAATCCAGTTGGTTTTAAATGTATTAAGCAAAATATGTAGGCGCTGGTTTCGTTCGAATGCGTTGGGTTCAGTTTGGTGTGCTTGGTTAGATTATAATTTTAGTTCTAATTAGAGTAGGCTACAAATATTCCTATATAAAACTTAAAATACTGTAGCTACCAATGACTTTATTTTAGTATTACACGAACGTAAACAAAAGGCACGGATAAACTGAAAGTTTTAAATTGCAAATATTCCTAATTCTTTCTCCTGTTTGTGATCAGCAAACATGAAGTGATGTGAATGCCCTTGTGATTAGAACTTTTATATTTCCGATGTCTCTAGGAAGAAACACAAACTTGCGGTGCATTTTGGTCCTGATGAATCACGCAAGTAGTCCGACCTATAAAACCAGAGTGAGTGAACTGAAAATTAATGACGTAATCACGAAATAGATGGGACCGCTCATTCGAATACAGTATAACTGAAACCATTTTTGTTTCTAATGGTGACGAAGCACGTACGAAAGCCTCGTTGGTACGTTGACCCCTTCTTTCTTGATAATGATTCCAGGAACTGCTTGTACTCAGAACAGCTGTACGAATAGAGGTGGAACAGTGAAACTTTTCCTTTCTATCTACGAATTCTCCTGTAAAAATTCTTTAATAAAAAATTGACATAAAAAAAAAAATATATATATATATATATATATATATATATATATATATATATATATATATATATATGCACTAAAATCACAAAATAACACGTGATCTTATTAATAAGCAAACAACCACAACCTATTTTCTGTTCCTCCTTGATAATGTGAATATATCACGAAAGCGCTCGGACTTTGTGTTTCCTTTTCCCTGTGGTTGTTTGCTTATATATATATATATATATATATATATATATATATATATATATATATGTATATATAAATAAATGAATTGAAGAGACACGAGATTCTTTGAAACGCTCTCCCAAGCGCCTAACTCAGGTTAGATTAGGTTAACCTCTTAACGGCTGAAGTTTTTGTAGGGTTAACTTATGAGTGCGTGTACTGGAAACAGTACAAATTCGACCCAGTGGTCGAAAAGAGGTTAATATATGAGAGAAGTCCACTTTCAGCAAACACGTAATGAAAAATCAACGCAATTATTCCAAAATTACAAATGTCATATTCATTAAATAAAATAAATAAAATTAAATAAAAGTGAAGCATTTGAAAATAAGAATTTAAATCAAAACATTACCAATACAATTTCATTAATAACAAAACTTTGTAATAATCAAATTTTAGCATAATAAAATACATCCACTTTCATGTGAGGAGAAACTTAAAATAAGCATTGGTTGGTAGATACATTTTACTTCCTTCTATATAACAAATGTTCTTTGAGATGTGTGATAACGCTACCAACCTGAATAAGTATGACCCCATCAATGGAATCATCTTCACCCGAATACATTACGAACTTCCGGTATATCACTGTTCTCACTCTATGTTTCTCAAACAAGATTGGGAAAGTTCGTTGGCTGGGTTTATAACACATTTATACACCCCAAATTCTTAAAATGTCATATCAATAACTCATGTCGTTGATGTAGAACACATAGCTGAAGGAATTATCAGAATGAAATATCATTACCGCTGTTATATTCATTTAATGGGGTATAATATTCTAGATATACAGAGTGGTTCAAAAGTCCTTATCTATTTTGCTGAAATAATATTTCTGTTTTATTTTGTATAGGTCATAGATGATGATGGCTGTACAAGAACATGTGATGGTAGTAACACTACGTATCTAAGGGAAGAAGTGCAAAGAAATTCGAGAAAAATTCGAAACAAGATTTCAGAAACCAGGACCAACGGACAAAGTAATTCGCGAGTTGGTCAATAAATTTAAAAGAACAAGATCTGTTCATGATGAGAACGTCCAGGTACCTCTCAAGAAAATGTAGGGAAATGTAGGCGAAAGCGTTCTAGACAACCTCGTCACTGGCCTCACCGTTGACGAATCGTTGGGCGGGAATGATCACGGTCTGATTAGGTTCCGTGTGTGCGTCTCTCGGGTGAAGCGTAGTAACTCGAGAGGCAGTAAGCTCGATCTACGGCGGGCGTAGGTGAGATGGGGTTAGAGGTCGGCGGCGATGTTGAGGGAGTGTGGAGGGCATTCCGGGACGAGTTTATGGTGCTGCAGTCTGCTGCCATACCCTCAAAACTGGTTACCCCTGCTTCAACGAAGTCTAAGTGGTTCAGTCGTGTCATCGCTTCGGCTATCCGAAATAGGAAAGTAGCGTATAGGAGGGCGAAGGCCAATCGTTCCCATGAGAACAGTGAAGCGTATGTCCGCCTGTGTAGGGAAGTGAAGGCGAAGGTTAGGCTAGCGAAACGTAACGAAGAACTACGGGTGGCAAGCCTCTGCAAGGGGAACCCTAAGGAGTTCTTCAGTTATGTTAATAGTAGAAAGCCCATTAGAAGCTCTGCGGACCTCCGACGCGGACATCGCTAACGTACTTAATGAGTACTATGCGGGAGTGTTCACCAGGGAGGACACCCGCGTCATCCCCGAGCCAGGCGTCAGGCACGAAGGTGCTGGCCTGGATAGTGTTCGATGTACCGCGACAGTCGTTGCTGATAGAATAGACAAACTGAGCGCGTTTAAGGTTCCTGGGCCAGACCAGTTTCTCCCCAGAGTGTTGCGGGAGGTGCGTGACCAGGTGGCTCCCCACCTGGCTACAGTCTTCAACAAATCGTTGGAGACGGGCCAGGTGCCTGGTGACTGGAGGGAAGCCAACGTGACCCCTATCTTTAAGAAAGGGGATCACGAAAGTCCAGGGAACTATCGTCCCATTAGTCTCACTTTAGTTGTAGGTAAATTATTAGAGGGGATAATAGCGGATAGGATCGTTGACCATTTGGATTCCTACAAGCTGCTTGGGGACTCCCAACATGGGTTTAGACGGCATAGGTCGTGTCTCACCAACTTGCTCGAGTTTTTCCACGTCATGTTGGGTGAGTATGATAAGAGTAGGGCGATTGATATACTTTAAATTACTTTATCTCGACTTTCAGAAAGCCTTTGATAAGGTACCTCACCACCGGCTAATGGCGAAAGTCCGCGCGCTAGGTATCGGTGGGGAAGTAGGTAGGTGGATTGAAAACTGGCTGAAGAATAGGCGGCAAAGGATTGTAATTAAAGGGGTTAGTTCGGGTTGGGCCTCAGTCACTAGTGGGGTTCCTCAGGGTTCAGTTTTGGGGACACTGTTGTCTATCATTTACATAAATGATATCGACGGTGGAATCGTCAGTCGGATCGCCAAATTCGCTGATGACACCAAGCTTGGGGCCAATGTTGGAACGCCCGAAGCGATTGAGGAACTGCGTGCGGACCTAGGTAGGATAGGAGAGTGGTTCGAAAAACGGCAAATGCCGTTTAACTTGGGTAAATGCAAAGTGATGCACATTGGCTACGCCAATCCCAAGTCGGACTACTCGATGTTGGGCAGTAATATCGAGGCGACTGATTTGGAAAAGGACTTGGGTGTGCTAATTAGCAGCAACCTTAAGTTTACGAAACAGTGCGTAGAGGTTGAAAAGAAAGCCCAAAAACTGTTGGGTTATATCAGGAGGCAATTTCAGTTTCGGAACAAGGAGATTGTGCTCTCTCTATACAATTCCCTGGTTCGGCCGCACCTGGAGTATGCTGTGCAGTTCTGGTCGCCCATCCTCAGGAAAGATATTGAGAGGCTGGAGAGAGTGCAGGCGAGGGCCACAAAGTTAATCCCTTCCGTTAGGCATATGGGCTACAATCGACGGTTACGCGCCCTGAACTTGTTTTCGCTTGAAACTCGGAGGCTGCGCGGTCAACTCATCGAGGTTTTCAAGTTCTTACACGGGTTCAACGATGTAGATTTTAGTAGCATGTTTAGTTTAAATGATAACCCAACTCGCAACAATGGTTGGAAGTTGGGTTTGAAACGGTTTAGGACTAGTGTGTGTGGGAATTACTTTATGTATAAGATCTGCGACACGTAGAACAGGTTACCTTCAGAAGTTGTCAACAGTTCCTCTGTGGATCATTTCAAGAAAAGGTTAGACCAAATCTTGCACACTATTTGAGTGTGTAGAAAATTTTCCGTGCACCCATTGCCATTCGTACCTCCTTGGTATGGGCCGCAAGGCCTTTTGAGGTACTTCTTTTCCTTGTAACGCTCTCTCTCTCTCTCTCTCTCTCTCTCTCTCTCTCTCTATATATATATATATATATATATATATATATATTTGAACCTTCCAAATGTTCAGGTTTTCTGTCTGATGATTTCTCATTTCACGGAAGTCAGGTTTGTTGGCCCTCCTCCTGAACTGGCCTCGTGAAGTAGAGAGTTGGTTTCTTCAGTTTTCTACTTCACACAGGCAGGAACCTACGGCTCAACTGGAATTGTTCTGAGACAGGCATTGTTTTTTTTCCTACTCCCTACTTTTGTGTGCATAGTTACAGGGTTCAAAGTATGATTAAAAATTAGTTCCTCAATTATTTTCCAAGTGTAAATAATGGTCTACCTCTTTTTTCTTCTTTCCAGTGAACATAAATTTAATTCACGTAACCTTTTCTGGTAATTTACTCGTAGTTATTTATATCCATTGATCTTAGTTGTAAAGCTTCTCTGAATCACTTGTAACTGATTAATGTCTTCTTTTTTATATGGAGATGTTAAGACTGAACAATACTTCAACTTGGGTATGATCAGTGTTTTCGTGAGAGCAATCATTACATTTCTGTCCCCTCTTTTAAAGGTTCTCATTATGTATCCAGTTATTCATTTTGCTTTGCTTACTGCTATATTATTTTGTGTTTCAAATTTCGCGTCATCAGTCATTATAACTCCTAAATCCTTTGCTTCAGAGTTTCTTTGCATTTGCTGTCCAATTGGGACATAGTATGCCATGCATTTTACGTTTTCCCTTCTTTCGTACCTTAATAATTAAAAATTTTCAATATTAAATTTCATAATATTACCTTCAAACCAATTGTAGATCGTGACACGACAATTGGGCGCAGGACAAATGAGCGCCGACAAATGAGCGCCGACAAATGAGCGCCGACAATTGAGCGCCAAGACAATTAAACGCAAGATAAAAGAGCACAAAACAATTGAGCGAGAGCAAGCAAATAAAAACTGGATAAAAGAAACAAAATAAGTTTGAACAAATATTTATTAAGGATGTTAAAAATAATGTAGTTAGGTTAGGTTACGTTAGGCTAGGTTACGTTAGGTTAATTTACGTCAGGTTAGGTTACGTTATTGTTTAGCGCTCTATTGTCTTGCGCTCATTTGTCTTACGCTTAATTGTCTTGGCGCTCAATTGTCGGCGCTCATTTGTCGGCGCTCATTTGTCCTGCGCTCATAAGTCGGGGTAGCATTGTAGATTCTGTTCATGTCTGTTTGTAGGGATCCTATATCCTCTGGGTTTCTTATTTTTCTACTAATTTTGGTGTGATCAGCAAAGGATGTTACTGGGCTATCATTGGTAACTTCATCATCTACATCAGTTAGCATGATTCGGAATGGTAATAGAGCTAATACTATTCATTGTGGTACTGAGCTATGGACCTCTGACTCTGATGAAGATATTCTTTGGGCAGTAACGACTTTCTGACGTTCACTAAAGAAATTATATCTGCATTTTCCTACTTTTCCTCTTATTCTTATACATTTTAGTTTATGTGCTATGATTCCATGGTCGCACTTGTCAAGCACTTGGCAAAGTCTGTTTAAATTTTCATTGTTTACGAGTACATCAATAATGTAATAGTGTTCCATTAGTCGTGATAGGCATGATCTTCCTAACTGGAACTCATGTTTGTCATATTTTTTCTCAGTTACCAAAGAGTCAGGTTTCTTCTCTAACTAGTCTTTCAAATATTTTGGTGAGATGAGATATCAGCGACACGGATCTATAGTTTATAGACTAAGATCGACCATTGAGATTCATTCGATCGCTATCCCAAACACTTAACTGAAGTTATATTGAGCTTACGTACCAGATAAGCCAACCAATACCAACAATAAAAATGAAAACCAACGCAAACATTTCAAGAATTACAAATGTTTTCACCACTAAATAAAAGCAAATATGAATCGAATCAAACAAAAAATTGAGTGTAATATATTTAAAAAAATATATATGTATTAAAAAATATTTATAACGAAATATTATATTATTCAACTTTTAACTGAAAGAATTACATCAACCATCATGTCTAGAGAAACTTAAACTAAACATTGGTTGGTAGATGCGTTTCAGGGTTTTCTATAGGAAAGGTTCGTTGAGATTAACGGTAACAACAAAACCCTCGATAAATAAGGTCCGATCAAAGAAAGGTACGGTCGAGCCGAACAAATTATGAACAGTTTGATCCTCGATGTTCCCCTTAGATATTTTTCAAACAAGCTTGGGACATTCCTCGGTTGGGTGTACAACAAATATGAACACAAGGAATTCTTAAAATATCATGTCAATAATACTTTGTTGTTGCAGGACATGGAAGAAGAAATTTACCAGAATAAAATAGATTTGTCCCTCTTCGTTTCATTTAATCATGTCTATTTCTATAAATGTGCGTCCGGAAGCTCAATGATTACGGTGGCGGACTCGGGTAGTGAGTCTTTGGTTTCGCCCCCACGTGCTGGTTCCTCTGTTGGGTTCAGTTGGCTACTTACCCTATCATAATGCATTTTGAAAGACAATAATTAATGTATAATTATATTATATTATATACAAAATATATTTAATAAATACAATATATTCAATTATCATCAAATGAATATTTAAGCCTACTTAAAGTAAGTTAATGAAATAAATGAGAAGGAAATTGTAAACACGAATCGATCAGGGAAGTACTCCGAAGGAAACATTACGTAGAAGACAGGGAGTGCTGGAACTTCCGTTTCTTCTGTTATTGTCCTCCTCAGTTGATCTTTTTCCGTGTTTCATATACCCTTTGAGCAAGCCAGCATGCTCTCAAACACCCGCTTCTCCCTCTATTCCTCATTATATATACATGCGTTTGACACATTACACAAACGTCTCAAAATTTCTAAAAAAAAAAGATAGCATCACTGAGACTTGGAGACCTTAATTTCGTCTTTCTCCTATCCTATGGGGGGACATCTTTGTGGGCATTCGCCTTTGGCCCCACCTTCCCACATTAAAAAAGTAATAAAATATATTACCCTTAAAAAAAAATCTAAATTCACATTTATTTGTTAATGACTTGAAAATTTTCTCTTTTAAATTTGAGGATTACATATGTAGTTATATTTGTGATTACTTTCCATTCAGTGTCATTCTCAGTCATGGTCTGAAAATGGGAAAACTCAAAGTGGGAATTCCCTATATGGGAGAAGTTTTCTGACTTAAGGAATGTGAGCATAAACTAGAAAAGGGGATGTGGGTTGAGGGAGAATTGTTTCATGTAATATTATCACTTAAGAATTTCGTCTTGTTGAGGACAGAATAAAAAGGGGATGTCTAAGTTTAGTAAAGGACCTTTCTTTTATGAATAACACGCACTTCCAAATGAAGTTGAGCTTCGCTAAAAATTTTAAACTCTCGATTAGATTCGGCACAGCTCTCATCAATCCATTGCTTCAGTAAATTAATAATTATAATCAGATTTTATATTGTTATTTGCTAGAATCGGATCTTAATTTTTAAAAGTGAACTGTACCTCAGCATTACGAATAGACCTTATAAAATTAACCCTTTCAGAGACTGAGCACAATCGTCTGGCGTTAGCCGCAACAAAATCAGTAGTGTAACACTGGACATTAAAGGGTTAATACAACATGAGAGGAGAAACTTTGTTTTTTAATGATTATGGATTACGTTTTATGGCAATAGAATGACCAACTGGGCAAGTAGTATAAAGCTTTTATTAAGACTTTTAGTTCTTCACATTTGTCTTAAGTATGGACTGACATAGAATAAAAATGTTTATATTTGCAATACGCTGAAGTTCACTTTTCGGATTCCATAGTTTTATGTCATAAATGTCTTCCCTGTGGAATTCGATATGACCACTTTCATGAGGAAGCCATTTTTAAGTGACGAAAAACTCAGGGGTGAATAAGTGCTTCATCACCGTCTGTTCTTTTCATTGTTTCTGTTCTTCTTCCGAAACAAAACTCTATCATTTCATCTAGATTAGTTCAATCATATAATAGGAAAGAATATAATTAAAGTTGCAAACAAATTGTTATGGAAATAATTTATTTGGTAGAGAAACTGTAAAATTCGATTTAATTTGAAAACCAATAAAGGGAACGGAAGTTTTTATTCTGTTTGAGAGGAACTTCATTTGTATCCATATACTGGACGTGGATGGTGTGGTGCGTAACGGGCTCGACCCTCATATTGAACGTCAGCGATGAATCCTGAGTTTCCGTTCACGGAATATGTGACCTTCTGAGTTCTTCCGTCAGGAAGTAGGACGTAATAGGAGCCCTTTGTGTCGTCATGCTTACGAGATTCCTGTTGCCCGAAATTGTTACCGGAGTTCGTGTCTTGAACCGCCCAATTGAAGTTGTAGTTGGCGGGGACCTAAAATCGTTAGTTGGTTTTACTCATTGTTACCATAAAACCTTTCACTAAATTTTAATGGTAATTGTAGCTTTGAGAAAGAGTTTTTACGTATGAAACGATAACTAAATTAGATCCATAGGAAAAAGATATTAGGTTGTTCTTACCGCAGGGTAGACTGGGCCGTATCCATAGTGATGGCTAGCAAAGGAGACAACCACGAGGGCAAAAAGGGTCAGAAGCTGAAAGTAACCAAATTCACAAGTTTAAGTTTTATAAATATTTAAAAAAAAAATTCTGATGACTTTTCATATGGAAATAAAATAAAATAAATTTTTTTACTTAAAGTTTTTCTCAATACTTTATTCCTGTAATTAATATTTTGTTATTTTATATCATTATTACATCTCTATCCTTAAAAGTCGATTTAATATACGTTTCACTTATGGACTTGTGAGATTGAAAGGTGCTTTTCATCCTATAATATTTCTTTACTCAAGCGTGAAATAAAATTATGAGAGAGAGAGAAAGATAAGACTGAGATGAATACTGAATTACGGTAACGTATTTGAATCCTTTATAAGATTTCCTTAATAACAGCTACTTTTTTAACAACGCACCAGTTACTGAAAGTCTGATTGATTGAACTGAAAAATGAAAAGTACACTTTTTCTCTCTTACCATTTTACAAGTTACAAATTTTACATTTTATATTAATTGAGTCTTTCCCCAAATAGAATTACTTAATTTCTAAATATTTTCGCACTGATAATTCGGTTAATTGCATCTTTTTTACGGTATTAACGATTCTAATTCTTTTAACTTATAATTATTTCATTTTAATGAACCACAAAATGTTTGAAACCGGAATTATGAGTAAGATTTAACAATTAATTAATATCATTTGAAAGAGACACTGACAAAATAAAGATAAAATAATGAATTTTCACATGCTTTGTAATTATAAATAAGACTCGAGAACATTTTCAAAATTATGTATCCTTTTTTATTAGTAAAATTAAAATTACAAATCTTTTTTCAACTGAAAATGATTTTTATTAGATTTTGAAACAATGAACTGAATTTCTCCTCTTTCTGTTTTTAAATGTTTATCTTTATGTGCAGCTGTCTCAATATATCCCTCTACTTATAAACCTAAATTATTCATTAAA
Source organism: Bathynomus jamesi (assembly GCA_023014485.1). Lineage (NCBI taxonomy): Eukaryota > Metazoa > Arthropoda > Malacostraca > Isopoda > Cirolanidae > Bathynomus > Bathynomus jamesi. Next base: position 365,609 of record JAJOZX010003745.1, on the reverse strand, counting down.
TTCATACGAAATTGAAAGTATTTTTGTTTTGGAAGAAAGTACCGTTATTTTCCCCTTTTAAAATCAAATAAAATTCAACAACTTCCAACGAAATGTTATTCTGATCTATAAATATACCTTCAGAGCCATTATGAGTATATTGAGTTGCCAAATCTAAATTTTAAGTTTGTAAAGTGTTTCTGCTGTTGAATCACAATCCAAACTGATAACTGTCTTCGTATTGGTTTCCCTTTTATACTTTTAAAATTCACTTGGATATGAAGCTCAAAGAACGTGTCCTTGAATGTTAGTTATTCCTCTTAGATTTTGCTTTAACATTTGTGCAAGATTCCATATAAATATTTCAATTTGTGAATGCGAGAGAATAATTCTCAAACAATTACTTTTGAGGTTTATATTAATTTACAAATTAAGGAGAGAAATCGATCATTCAAATATTTGAAGAATGAGTATTTAAAATTCATTTTATTACATGAATTCAAAGATATTGCTTTTGCAAATTTTGTCTTTTTGTTTTTCTTGTTAATCTAAATTAAATATTATTTATTTTCTAATATTATAAACCCTGTTATATATATTATATATATATATATATATATATAATATATATATATATACAGGGTGTCCCAGAATTAACTATCTATTTCAATGAAATCGGACAAATTTAATAAAAACTGACATAATTTTGTGTTTATTACTAAATTATGATACAAAAACAAATAGATTTATAAATCATAAGTCAAAACTTTATTGAGAAGTTTCAACATGTGCACCATCTGTATCTCTGCAAATTTCAAATCTATCCTCAGCGCTGCGAAACACATTTTGAAGCATTTCAGGTGTTATCTCCCGCACTGCCAACTGGATGCGTTCTTTAAGTTCAGCTAAACTATTGATCTTTTGGCGATAAACCTTTGTTTTTATGAAACCCCATGCAAAGAAATCCAGGGGTGTCAAATCCGGAGAACGCGGAGGCCAAGGTCGAGGTCCTCCACGTCCAATCCACCGATTCGGAAGGCGTCTGTTGAGGTATTCTCGAACAATTAGAGCATAATGACATGGTGCTCCATCTTGTTGAAACACAACATTATCAAGAATGCCATCATCAAGAAGCTGTGGTTTGAGAAACTGCTGAAGCATATCAAGGTAGATGGTACCTGTTACAGTTGCTCCCGCAAAGAAGAATGGGCCATAAATTTTGGATTTGGTCATTCCAAGCCACACGTTAACTTTTGGAGAGTCTCTTTGCCATTCTATGACTTCAGACGGTCTTTAATTGGACCAGATAATGAAAAAATTATGAAAATAAAATTATGAAAAAAATTTAGAAATTTATACATTTTTAACACATATTAAACATGATAAACATAAATAAAAGTGTGTTTTTAAAAAATTTGTCCGATTTCATTGAAATAGATAGTTAATTCTGGGACACCCTGTATATCTTTCAAACTTTCAAAATTTTCAGGTTTTCTGCCTGATGATTTCCCATTTCACGGAAGTCAGGCTTGTTGGCCGTTCTCTTGAATTGCCCTCGTGAAGTAGAAAGTTGGTTTCTTGTGCTTTCGACTTCACACAAGCAGGAACCTATGGCTCATCTGAAATTGTTCTGAGATGGGCGTCTAGTCTTCTTGTGAAGATTTCCCCTGCTACACCAGTTCCTTATTTCTTTGGGCGGTTGGTTGAACAGTCCTCGCCCTCTCAAAACAAAACTATTTTTCTTCAGGATTAAGGATGTTCCATTTCTAAACTTTAGTTTGGGGTCATGACACATTCCTCTTTTCCTACTTCCCACTTTTGTGTAAATAGTTATAGGATTCAAAGTATGATTAAGGACTAGTTCCTCCATTATTTTGCAAGTGCAAATAATGGTGTAACTCTCTTTTCTTTTTTCCAGCGAATATAAATTTGATCCACGTAACCTTTCCCGGTAATTTACTCGTAGTTATTTACATCCATTGTTCTTTGTTGTAAAGTTTATCTAAATCCCTTTTAACTTATTTATGTCCTCTTTTTCATATGGAGATGTTAAGACTGAACAATATTTAAATTTGGGTATGATCAGTGTTTTCGACAGAGGAATCATTACATTCCTGTCCCCTCTTTTAAAGGTTCTCATTTTCTGTCCAGTTATTCTTTTTTGCTTTGTTTACTGCTATGTTATTTTGTTTTTCTAATTCCGCGTCATCAGTCATTATAACTCTTAAATCATTTGCTTCAGGGTATTTTTGAAATTCCTTTCCAACTGGGACATGGTATTCCATGAATTTTAGATTTTTCCTTCTTCCGTACCTTAATAATTGAAAATTTTCTGTTAAATTTCATACTATTGCCTTCAGACCAATTGTAGATTCTGTTCATATTTGTTTGTAGATATCCTACAGTATATCATGTGGGTTTCTTATTTTTCTACTAATTTTGGTGTCATCAGAAAAGGATGTTTTTGAGCTATCATTCGTAACTTCATCATCTATAACAGTTAGCATGCTTATGAATGGTAATGGAGTTAACACTGTTCATTGTGGTACTGAGCTCTTAAGGACCTCTGACTTTGATGAAGATATTCCTTGGGTAGTAACGACTTTGCGCCGCTCACTAACGAAATTATATATCCATTTTCCTACTTTTCCTGTTATTCGCACATATTTCAGTTTATGTCCTGTGATTCCATGGTTACACTTGTCGAACGCCTTGGAAAAGTCTATGTATATCACATCAAAGTTCTCATTGTTTACGAGTACATCAATAATGTAATAGTGTTAAATTAGTTGTGATAAGCACGAAACGCATGATTTTCCAAACTGGAATTCATGTTGTTTTTCATATAGTTTCTTCTCTAACTATTCTTCCAAATATTTTGGTGAAATGAGCTATCAGCGACACGGATCTATAGTTTTTAGACTGGGGTCGACCCCCTGAGATTCATTCTATCGCTAACCCAAGCACCTAACTGAAGTTATATTGAGTTAACGAACCAGATGAGCCCACCAATACCAACAACAAAAACAAAAACCAACACAAACAATTCAAGAATTGCAATTATTTTCATCACTGAATAAAAGTAAATATGAATCGAATCAAACAAAAATTGAGTGTAACGTATTTATAAAAATATTTAAAAAAATATATATTTAGAACAAAATATTACAGTATTAAAATTTTAGCTAAAGGAAAATGCATCAACCAACAAATCAGGAGAAACTTAAAGTAAACATTGGTTCGTAGATACGTTTCAGGGTTTTCTATATGGAAGGTTCACACCACTACCTTCGATAAATATGGCCCGATCAAAGGAATCCATGGTCAAGCCAAAGAAATTATAAATAGTTTGATCCTCAATGTTCCCCTTAGGTCAGTGTTTCCCAAACTATGTGTAAATTACCCCATTGGGGTAAGTTGGCTTTTTCAGTAGGGTAATTTGGTACTCTTCAAATACTTGCTGTAGTAATAGAAAGCCAAGGTGAATTGTATTCAATGACCTTACTTAGACTTTATTCAACATATAACTACACTACAATTCACATTACTACAGAGGGTCTGAAAAGAAAGAAAAGAACACTTTAGTCACAGAACAACAATACATTAACACAATAAAAAGATTGGCAGAGTGTCACCACTGACAATAGTAATCAACGACAATGAATTTATGTCACTACACACCACATTCTTCTCCACCATCAGATTGGAAATTAGAGTAGTACAAAATAACAAAAACATAGACATACAGTGATGCAAATTTAGGATTAGTAAGTAGAGATAAAATCATTCCTGGCGATAACGTGAGGATTTCCTGGGTATACGTTTGGAACGACGAATAGGCGTGAGATCTGCTGATTCTGTTGTTGGTTCCAGTGATGAAACAGGCTCATCATGTACTGTGAGTTCTTCAAAGTCATCATTTGAGTCAGCTGGTGGTGTGTCAATGACATGAGTATCTGCAGTAGGTTGATGATAAGCTTTCGCTGGCGGTTTTTGACAGACTTATGTCCCGTCTGTGTCTGCCACTGCATGACTGTCTTGGAGAGTTTTACTAAATGGTGCTAGATCTCTCAATAATACTGTCGACTCCTTTCCATCTGAATTTCTGATGTGAGCCTATTGCGGATTCGCTTCAATGAGCTCCACCTCATCGACCAACGGGACATAGTTGCTGCATCTTCTGTGTCTCCGTAACAGTACCGGTCCAGGAGTAGTTAACCATGTAGGAATAGAATAACCACTAGTTGATCGACGTTGAAATTGGAATATTCTTTCGTGTGGTGTAAAATTAGTGGCAGTACACAGCAGCGACCTTATAGAATGTACAGCATCTTGTAAGACCGTCTCCCACTGCGGTTCGAGAAGACCTCGAGTTTTCAGTGCCAGTGATAATGTTTTCCAGATTATACCATTGAATCACTCGCACTGACCATTTCTGCGAGGTTTGTAAGGGGTGGTTCGACTTCTGGATATCCCGTGCGTTGTGAGAAAATCAGCGAGTTCCTTGCTCATAAACGATGGACCACGGTCGGAATGGATATATAGTGGGCAGGCCAAAAATTGAAAAGTCCTCTAGAATAAAACTTAACGGCGTTTTTTGTTAATAGCAGGCACCCACCTTAGATAAGTAGTATTGAGGATGCCAAACAAGATGTGGGTGGATGCCACTCTCAATTTTGGGATTGAAGGTCCCATACAAGGTTACAGAAGTCAAATTCTGAAAAATTCCGAATTTTTGCATTTCAGTGGTGGCTCTATGTAACAACGTGTTTAAAGGTGTATCGTTAGCACATAAAGCATATTTTTGTGATTTTATGGATAATAATTGAATGTAACTATGACTCTGGATATCTTTATTTCCATTAAAACTACATTTAGCATGCTGGGTGAGGTGCGCATGTGCCTACTACTACTACCATAGTACAAGTAATAGCATACTTTCACATGTTGAATATTTTCAATGCACTGGCTGGCCAGACATTGGTTTGGTATATGCAATTAAAAGAGTGCAGACAGTGCCAGCTGGTAAAATAATAATAATAATACTGCTAAAGGATAGGTATGTTTCGAATTGTTTCAATATATCTGTGGCTACTACATACTGCCATTCCCACTTGTCTTTGCAGATAGGGAGCTCATCAGCAATGGACCCTGTAGCTGTCATCAAGCGCAAGAGGAAACGTCAGGATGTCAGTGAGGATTGTTGCTTCTTCTGCCAAAGCAGCGCTGGTGACCTGCGCACAGCATCAGCAGAAGGAAAAGCAAGAACTATGACTGTGGGCGATGAGAGAAAGAACCTGGGAGATACCTACTATCTTGATGTTTTACAAAGACTGGAAAGTCATTCCAAGGATGATTTCAATGCATTGGAACTCAAGTGGCATAAATCATGCTACTCTTTATTCACCTCTGAAGGCAAATTCAAAAGGCTGCGAAGTCAGCAGCAGACCATGAGTGCATCAGCGACCACAAAAAGTGCAGGATCTCAGGCTTTTCCCCCAAAGCGTAGACATTCAACACCAGTGAATGACTGGACCCTCTGCATGTTTTGCCAAAAGACCACAAAGAAACTGCACAGGGTGGAGACAATGGAGAAGTCAGATGACTTGATCCAGCGTGCCAAACACGACCCTGTGAGTGATGTGATTGCAGTTGAAGGCTGCTCTCATCTGGCATGTTTGGTGACATTTGAGAGACGTACTAGAAAACAAGTGGTGTCAGAGGAGCAGCAAGGGCCTCAAAATGAGTGCATGACGAAGCTGTGCAAAGATTTGACAGTAGGCCTGTCTCTTGGTCACGTATACGACATGGGAAACGTCTGGGACAGATACGAGAGTTTGTGTAATGACACCGGCATCACCGTGAAATACTCCAGGAGAACAACGTTATACGAAGATGTTCAAAGGCTGCTTAGATCAAACGCCAGCTATGTACGCCCATTGTCAAAGGGCCCGCTGCTGATTTAGCCTGGAGAGAGCTCAGATTTTATCATCTCCAAAGCACTGGCTAAGTTTTGTGAACAAGGTCCTGTCACCTCTGAGTCAGAGTCTACTGAAGATGAAGATGCTGATTTCCGCATGTGTGCCACTAGCAGCATATTCCAAGATATGATACACGTGGCTCTGAAGGTTCGGCAAGATCTTCTTGAAACTCCTGGATACTTCGAGACATGGCAAGATCAGGAACATGTTGATCGCGTCAAACCCGACAGTCTGTACCTGTTTCTACGATTGCTCTTTGGGGGAATGGATGCTGTGGATGAGGGAAGTGAAGAGGACCAGAAAGTGAAGCAGAGTGTGTGTAGCATTGCCCAGGACATAGTCTATGCAGTCTCCAGCCGACGAAAGTTGACACCAAAGCATGTGGTCTTGGGTCTTATTCTGCACCAAGACACCCGCTCAGAAGCACTCCTAGATCTGTTCCACGCAGAAAATCACACTATTGGTATCGACACTGTAAGAAGGATAGACACCACCATCGCTCAGAACATCCTGCAGAGGTATGCTGAGAATGGATGTGTCTATATCCATGACACCATCGTCAAAGAGAGAATGACTCACTGCTCTTGTGACAACATAGATGTCTTGGAGTCAACCTTAGACGGGAATAACACCTTCCACAGCACTCAACTGATGGTACGGCAGAGAAGCCCCCATTCACAGCAGAGTCATGGCCAAAAGGGTGGCAAGCACAAGAAATCGAAATCTATCAAACCTGATGACCTACAGGAGTTCCAAAGGCTGGACCAGGCTACCCTCCCATTTGGCAAGAGGCCATCTCCTCCTGGCTACGACAATGACATAGACGACTTGTCACATGAACCTGAGAGGGACCGGGCACGTGCCAAGGACTTGGCCTGGGTGGTGTCACGCATCCATGATGAAGCGATGTCCGTTCCAAGCTGGGGAGCATTCAATCAATCTGTCAGCACTGCGGATCCAACAGTAATGACCGCCGGGATGTTACCAATCCTGCAGGCACCAACAGATGACAATGACACCATGACCACCGTCATCGATCGCTTCATGGCCATTTCTGAGTATGTCAGCCAGAAGTACACCATCATCACTTCTGATCAGCCTCTGTACAGCAGGGTAAGGAATTAGTATGGGCAAACTCGAAATTTGCCAACGTGGTCTTGCTCATGGGAGGCCTCCATATCTGCTTCAACTTTCTGAAAGCCATTGGTCAACACATGGAAAGTGTGGGACTTGATGACTTATGGACAGAGGCAGGTGTGTACGCGGCTAACACCACTGAGACAATGCTGGACGGCAAGGCCTACTACCGAGCTGTGAGAGGTCACCAGCTGACGTATGAGGCACTGTGGCGCATCAAGTGGCAGATGTTTGAGTCATAGCTGGCTGCAACTGGTAACGGAGATGAGAACGTCAAACAGCTTGCCCTCAATGTTGCTTCGCTTTTCAAAGATAGAGCTGACATAGATGAGATGCGCGATGCTGTTGACAACTTCTCAGACGTTTTGCAGATGAGAAATTCCACAGTCTCATGGAGGAATTCAATGACCAGCACTCTGAAAATCCCAACTTCATGCTGTCGTCATCTTACATGGAAATGGTAGAGATCCTACTGGCCTTCATCAGAGCTCAGAGAGATGGCATGTGGAGTCTCTACATAGAAGCCTTTGCTGCAATGCTGCCTTGGCTAACTATCAATGACCACACAAACTATGCACGTTGGTGGCCGGTCTACTTGGCTGATATGAGAGGTCTTCAGAAATCAGCACCAGAAGTTCATGCAGAGTTCTGTAATGGGAACTTTGTCGTCAAGAGGACGGCGAAGCGCTTCAACCAAGTTCTAGCTGATCAGGCAACCGAATAGATAAATCGTACATGCAAGATGCACAGTGGTATCATCGGCATCACAAAGAATGACCAAGCAAGAGACAGGTTCTGCATCACATGGTCAGAGCGGTCACGCATCTCTCAAGACACAAGATGCCTCTTCAATATTCAAGATGATGATGGGGAAGCCACCTTCACTCGGGTTGACAGTCTGCCTTCTCGCACTAGGCGTGACGCTCATGATGTCATGAAGCTATTTCAGCAGTTGAAGCAGTTTGACGTCTTCAGAGTTCACGTGAGTGGAGCGGGAGATACAGATGCTGCCACTAACATCCCACTTGTTTCACTGGCAACCAAAGACACTGCACCCACAGATGTTGTGGAAAACCTGCTGACAGCTCAGGATCGAGGAAAGCAGCATGTAATCGGCTTCATGAAGGAGAGACTGATTGAACAGATAGTAGGCTTCCATGAAACGATGAAGAAACATCGGTCGAAAACCTTCGCTGATGTGTACAAAGCTACAGTTTCCACCAAGCAGAACATGCAGAAGACCATCAAAGCTGACAGAAAGTTACTACAGCGGCTCCTGAATGCCGCGACCTCAGGTCGCATAGTGGAGATGGTCAACGTCTTGAAGCATGAACTGTCCCCAGTCCCATTTAGTCTGGCGAAGGCAGGAGGAGAGATGAATTCGACATCGAAGTCTGAGCTGATGAACATCCTGATGGCTCAGCAGACCATAAGCTCAGAGGTTCCAACCTCTGATCTGAAGACCTGTGTGATAATAGATGGCCATGCACTCATCCAAATTCTTGGCAAGCCTGGCGGCTGTCGGATATTCGGCGATTATGCTGAAGTGTTCTTCAAGGCCGTGAAGAGTTATTTCAATGAACACACAACAAGAGTTGATGTCATCTTTGGTCGGTACGCAAGGGAAGGATCGATCAAAGCAGTTACCAGGACAAAGCATGCAAGCAAGAATAAACCGATTCGGAAAGTCATTGATGGCCCACAAGTTCCACTGCCTGAAGTGTGGAGAAACTTCATGGCCCTGGATACAAACAAGGCTGACCTAGCCTTGTTTCTGTCTAACGTCATCACTGAGAAGGGCAGAGATCTTCAAGAAAGATGTCAGCTGGTGACAGGGGGTGGCTTCTCTGAAGCCACTGAAGTACGGTCAACCAGGCGACATGACGTTCCACTGCATAGCAACCATGAAGAGGCGGACACCAGGCTCATCCTTCACTTATGTGATGCAGCGTCCCAGGGCTATGAACGAATACTGGTAGTGTGCAGAGATACTGATGTAATGGTGCTGCTGATTCACTTCGTTTGCACCAAGGTCGCTGAAGTGTGGATGCTGTGCGGAACGGCCAAGAACCGAAAATGCTACCCCGTGCACGATGTATTCAAAAGTTTGTCGCCCCCAGTCAGGGACAACCTGGTCAGCTTCCACGCTTTGACCGGGTGTGTCACAGTCTCGTCCTTCAGTGGTCATGGAAAAAAGAAGTGTTGGAAGGTGTTCAGTGACCACCCACTCCTGCTGCACGCCATTGGTCAATATGGGGATACCGCAGATGTTGAGAAGTTTGTATGTCATTTGTATGGCACACCCGGAACAACACACATTTGATGACGCCAGAGGTCACCTTTTTGGGAGGGCCAAGAAGACTGGAAATGCTCCCACCGACAAAGGATGCCCTGGAGCTCCACGCCAAGCGGGCAAACTATCACTAGGGAACAACATTTTTGTTTCTTGAAAACTATTTGGTGTTTCTTATAGAACTTTTGATGCTGATTCCAAATATGGTTTCAGAATGTTTCGATCACCCATAGTTTTCGAGAAAATAATATTTCCATTTACTCAGAGTTTTCCCAAAATATTAGTTAAAATTAAGTGTACTAATTTAATTTTACTTTCTTTTTTTTCCAGGTTAACTATATTTAATAGTATTTTTTGCATTAAAAAAATATAGCTATTTAAACAAACAGATTTTTAATAAAAAGAAAGAAATTTCTTTCAAGGTTTGCTCAAATTTTAAAATTTTTCATAGTAGAAAAAACTGGTTTTTCATGCCAAAAAGTTTTCCGTGATTTCAATAATTTTCCGCCAGCATGAATCGAAACTGTATTAATCCCAGAGATACATTTTGCTACGTATGTGGAGAACTGACCATAATGGCACAGAGGAAGACGATGACCCCACTCGTGAAGAAGGCTTACGAACTTTATTTTGGATGTAAGGTAGGCGACCAAGACAAATCCTGGGCACCTCATATCTCATGCATTTCCTGTGCCGTCACTCTTAGGGGTTGGATTAAAGGTACCCGCAAATCTATGCCATTTGCCATACCAATGATTTGGAGAGAGCCCAAGGATCACCTAACGGATTGCTATTTTTGTATGACTAACGTTTCAGGATTCTCTGCCAAAAATAAACATAAAATTCAATACCCAAATCTTGCATCTGCCATGAGACCAGTACTACATGACGATGATAACCGAATTCCAACTCCTCCAAAGTCATGGACACTGGATGAAGAGTCTGAAGTTGAACCAATGGAAATTGATGACACTAAAGATACAGACTTTCAGCAACCTGAATCAAATAAACCACGTATGATAACGCAGGTTAAGCTGAATGATCTCGTGAGAGATTTGGACCTTCCGAAAAAGAAAGCGGAATTATTGGGCTCCAGGTTACGTGAATGGAATTTGCTGGCAAAAGATACAAGCATATCGGGATCTTTGTTGGTCCCCAAATCAGAGAGCTCATGAAAGATCAAAAGTTTGATGATGCCTTGAGAGGAAAAGAAAAAGTGGCATGGGAGGCCATGAAGAATGTTGTCACAAATTTTCTAGGGAACATCAAAGCCTCTAACTATGAAAAAATAGTGCAGGACATGATTGAAGCATATAGGTTATTGGGATTAATATGTCACTAAAAATCCATTTCTTGCACTCCCATTTAGATTTCTTCCCTGAAAACCTCGGCGACGTAAGCGATGAGCATGGAGAAAGGTTCCACCAAGATATAGCTACTATGGAGAAACGCTACCAAGGGAGGTGGGATCCGGCAATGTTAGCTGATTACTGCTGGACATTGATGCGAGAAGCTCCTAATGAAAACTACAAGAGAAAATCAGTGACAAAGAAGTTTTAAGAAGAATATTTTAAATGCCAATCTGCCACTAATATAATTTTTATGAAGTATTTTTACTAATTTCTATACACTTTTTGAATAAATATTAAAATACAAATTTCTCAGTAACCTTAAGTGATAGAGAAATTCTACGGCTATATTCGGAATCAGCGGAAAAAATTCCATAAGACCGACCTGTTCACGTCCAAGAAACAAAAAAAAGTTAAAATTTGTTCCCCAGTGAGCTATCAGGCCAAAATATGGCTCGAGGCTGACAAAGAGCACGTAGATGTTGAAGATCCGGTGGACACTTCAGCCTGGAAGTTGGAAGATGGGAGCCTCCTACCAGTGTGGACAAGACTTCCTCCAATCCCTGAAGCCTGCCTGGAGCTTGTTGCTTGTGGTTGCAAGAAAAAGTGCAAGACAGCTAGGTGCAACTGCTTCAGGAAAAGGATGAAGTGTACGACAGCTTGTGGTTGTGACGACAGCGGTTGCCGTAATCCAGCTGGACAGTAGATCTATGTCTCTCTTCTGGCGGGCTGAAATCGAGAGAAGCTGGAATGTGCTGTAAGGAACTAATAACTCTGTTCTTAAGTGATTGCAATCCACACAATTGTGACTGTCAGTGCAGCACTTCGGTGCTGTTCATCAAGGAACGTGAACTTGTAGATGTTACTAGTGTGTAAACTGTAAGTTATGGGGCTATATTTACTGCTTTGTGATTTAGTTGTGATAATTCTGTTACTGCGAGTACTTAATTCATGCCATCAATGTTTTTTTTCGCCAATTAAAATAAAAAATCATAAATTTTTAACACAATTTCGGTTGTGATTAACTTGAATTTGACCTTGAGTTGGTAATTCGGATGGAATAAGCGTGTCATCATACTTCTTTATCACTAAGTGTGGCAGAATGAAACATTTGGTCAAACCAATTGGCTCAGAATGTTTTTTTTTTAATTAAAATTAGAAAATATCATTTTTTGCACAGTTTGACCTCGAAAATGACCTTCAAAGCCAAAAGCGAGAGTGGCATCCACCTGCATTTCATTCCTCACCCACAGGTACATTGATTTAGCATGGGTGCCAGCTATTAACAAAAAACTCCGTTCAAAGTCGATTTTTGAATTTTGGCCGGTCCACTAATATGCAGTCATGCCGAATAAAGCAAATAATTGACGTAACAATGAATGATCGTAGCAGCTATCATATCCTCGCATGTAAACGCAAAAAGAAATCGAGAATACTCATCGACGATCGTGAGCAGGTAGCGATTTCGAGTCACTGATGATAATGGTCCTTTAAAATCCATGTTCAGTCGTTCTAAAGGCTGTGTAGCTTTGATGAGATTCATAAGATCAGGTTTATAAAACTGAGGTTTCATCTTTGCACATGTAGAGAAATCACTGCAGACTCTTTTTAACTCGTCTACAGAGTATGGTAAATTGCGGACACGAACAAAATGGGCCAGTCTAGTAACTCCCGGATGACATAATTTCTCATGTAGATCAGCTAACGAGTGCGATCTAGTAGCAGAGCACAAGGAACGTGATAAAGCATCTGCCGGAGCATTTTCCTTACCAGGTCGGTAGACATTGTCATAATCATAACATGCCAGTTCGACTCTCCATCGTTGTATTTTATCATTCTTGATCTTCCCATGTTTCTCAGAATGAAACATGAACGATACAGACTTTTGATCAGTGAAGAGGGTGAAGCGTCTTCCGGAGAAATAATGTTTCCACTTCCTCACGGCTTCAACAATTGCGTATGCTTCCTTCTCGACTGAAGAATGCTTGCACTCGCTAGCGGTTAAAGTCCTTGAAAAGAAGGTTACTGGTTTCCCAGCTTGATTTAAAGTAGCCGCGATAGCCGTATCAGAAGCATCTGTTTCCACTGTGAATGGAATATCTTCATCACTCGAACTGACAACTGCGGTTTCAATATCTTTCTTGAGAGTCTCAAAAGCTGTAACAGCTTCTTGACAAGAGAAAATGTCTTCGACTAGACCAGAGATCTAATTCTGTCGAAAAAATACGATAACCATTGAGAATAGTATGAAAACATTCCTATAACACGTCTCAGTGACTTTAGATCTATAGGAAGAGGTAATTCTCCGAGAGGACGGACTCTTTCTGCATCTGGTTTTAGACTACCTTGCGAAATGGTGTACCCTAGTAGATTGATGGATTCGACAGAGAGTATGGACTTGTCCTCGTTAAAAGTGAAATTCCGCTTCAATGCTGCTTCCTTAAATCTGGCCAGATTATCATCATGTTCTCTTTGTGTCATCCCAGCGACCGTAATATTGTCAACGTACGAGAATGTACCTTTCAGTTGGTTGTCTTGAATGAAATTGTCAATTGTGCTCTGAAAACAAGCAACAACGCCATTTGTCACCCCAAATGGGACACGGCGGAACTGATACAGTTTGTCGTTGGCTTCGAAGGCTGTGTACGGCTTATCGACGTCCGGAATGGGGATTTGGTGATAAGCACTCTTGAGGTCGGGAGTGCTGAACACTTTATATATAGACAACGTTGTCACGAGATCGTCAATTCTAGGCATAGGATAAGCGGAGATCCGACAAAACCCCCACACGAAAAAAAAACCACCGACAAAACCCCCGGCGACAAAACACCCACCGACAAAACACCCACACGAAAAAAAAACCACCGACAAAACCCCCGGCGACAAAACACCCACCGAAAAAAACCCCAGCGACAAAACCAGGGCCCCCAGCCTTCGTTAGGTAGCCTTATAATCGTTTTTCTTTTTCTTTTTCCTTGTGAGTTTGCAGCATATATATATATAATATATATAATATATATATATATATATATATATATATATATATATATATATTGACGATTGGTTAGGTTAAGTCGTAATAATTTCGTGCCATCCATAAACCAAATATCGGACTTACCTAAATGTTGCATACATTCTTCTGTAATAAACACAATGACTCGATTCCTGGCTTCAATGCCACTATCGTGAATAAGAAAAGGCTTAGTATTTTCTCTACCAGTCATAGCCCAATCACCTGAGATTTGTAAATCATTTAAAGATACTGGATCCTTAGGTAGGCTGACCATATTTCCTTGAGACAAAAACGGGACATTGGGATGGCAAAAAAGGGACGGGGGTTATGTAATATTCTGTATTCATGAAAAAGTAAGTACATAAACCGGGACAAAATTGACATTTTTATTAAAACGACGGGACGGCCAGGAAATATAAAAAAAACGGTACTGTCCCATTCAAAACGGTACGTATGGTCAGCCTATCCTTAGGTCGTCCTTCCTGACGCTTTCTTTGAACATTTCTTTTTACTGTACTTAATTTTCCCATAGCAAGTCTTCCTTCTTGAGTCATGCTTTCCAATGAATCCGCGACAACGCGACTAGTATTTCCTTTGTTTGATTTGGCCTGTTGATAGAGGGATGCACGCACTTTCGCTGCTTCTATTGATCCTTCATCTCTCTCATGATTATGCTCTATACTTGAAATGATATCGGTTATTTCTAAATTAGTTGTTATTTTACCGTTACATCCAAACGCTGCTCTTCTAGCACACTTCCACCGCTTTGTATTAGAACTAGTGGATTTTTTAGTATACATATAGCCATTATAACACAGCTTTTCGCCACCTTTATTATTCCGAATGACTTCCATGATGGGTAAAAACGGAAAGAAAATCTAATTTGCAGTGAAAATTTCAGAGATACTGCTGCAGTGAAGCTTATTCAGAAACTGAAACTGGAATTTCTCAAAACCTATAACCTAGACTCTGTCACCTTGACCTTGAATTTAAATACACATTGTATATTTATTTTTGTGAGTGGGGGTTTTGTCGCATTACCCTATTTCGGGGGTTTTATCGGTGGGGTTTTGGTCGCCGGGGGTTTTGTCGGTGTTTTTTTTTCTTGTGGGGTTTTTGTCGTACATTCAGGATAATCATCAAGTTGCGTGTATCTGTTGATCGTCTGACTGTAGTCTACAACTAGTCTTTTTCTGTGACGTTCGTTTGTTGTAATGAGTACTTGGCGCGCGAAGGAGAAAGACTTAGTTCAAAGATGCCGTTAGAGAGCATTCTGTCGATTTCACCTTGAATGAAAGCGCTGTCAGCTACTCCAAATCTTCTGGACTTCGTGGCAATAGATCTGCAGTATGAACTTAGATTACGGAAAAGTGACGGCGAATCCACTGACGCTGCTGTCAATTTACAGACAGTTGAAGGATTGTTTATATCGATACTATCTCTAGGGCCTTCAAAATTAACCGACACGCTGTTATGTTGACTCATGAAGTCTTGTCCCAATATCACATCACTACATAGGTTCGGTAGAACAGTCAACCTAGTGTTAGGATACAAGTTTCCCAGCAAACGTACACTATCCTAACAGTGTCCCAGTATGGGAGTTTGTTAGGTCAGACCAAGCCATAGCGATTGTACCAGAGGCTGGAGTGATGTCTAATCCCAGTTGTTGGAAGAGTTGATTTGACACAAAAAATTCAGAGCTTCCAGTATCGATTAGAGCATCAGCATTCTTGCCGTTAATGAATACTTTTAAAACTGAACGTTGGAGACAACTCGGAAATGCTGCTACTATCGTAGCGAGAGTAAGGCCTTGGTAATCAAGACCAGTCGTCGCATTGGCTGACGACGGTGTCGTGCCGCGAGAACTAGATTTACATACTCTCGCAAAGTGGACAGACTTGTTGCATTTGAGACAAATGGAATCTCGAGCTGGACACTGACGTCGATTGTGACGGGATCCTCCACAAAAGAAACATTTGCCAGCAACCGAGGAAGAATGTCGAGCAGCGGCAGCTGAGGAATTCTCGGTTGAATCTGCGTTAGATTCCGAAAAATCAGTACGAGCAGAAGCGCTTTGAGAGAGTGGCTCATGAATGTAAGATTCTGAATTTCGCTGAACAAGATCCAAAGCTCTTGCCTGATCAAACGCAGTCGGAAAATCAAGGCTTTTTTTTTCTAGTAGACGCTGGCGAATCATTGGCGAAAGTAACCCATTAATAAAAGAGTCACGAATATAGTCATCTCGATTCTGCTCGGCTGAGACAGCTCTGAATTCACAGTCCTTGCTAAGTTGACGGAGTTCCTGGAGATACTCATCCAAAGTTTCTCCCTGACGTTGTCGTCGAGTTGCTAGTAGATGTCTGGCGAAGATTTGATTTTTCGGCTTAACATAGATATCTTTGAGTACTTCGATGGCAGATTCGTACGTTGTGCAATCCGCGATGTAGTCGTACACTGTTGCAGATGCAAAGTTAATCAAGGTATTAAGATTGTTTGACGAATGACGCGACAGCTTCAAGAAAACAACTGAAGGTCCTGAACCAATGATTCCATTCCTTGGATGCGTTCGGTGAGTGAGGTGAAACATCCAGACGTTCGGGCCGTAAGAATTTGTCCATAATGAACTATGCGAATTAATATGTTGAATAAATTGTAGTAATAGAAAGCTAAGGTGAATTGTATTCAATGCCTTCATTCAATTCACATTACTACAGAGGGTCTGAAAAGAAAGAAAAGAACACTTTAGTCACAGAACAATAACACATTAATACAATAAAAAGGTTGGCAGAGTGTCACCATTAACAACAGTAATCAACGACAATTAATTTATATCACTACACGCCACACTTCTAAAGTACAGAAAGTGCACAAGTAAACGACATGGCAACACTGGGACTGGCTTTACGTGGGGTACAGGTAGGGTGGGGGTTATTATGAAGGTATCCATGTGAAAATGGGGTAATGACTCAAAAGGTTTGGGAACCACTGCCTTAGGTGTTTCTCAAACAAGCTTGGGACGTTCCTTGGTTCGGTGTAAAGCAAATATGAACAACCAGAATTCTTAAAATGTCATATCAATAACACTTTGTTGCTGTAGGACATGAAAGAAGTAATTTAAAAAATGAAATAGATTTCCCACTTCTTCTTAGATTCAAATCATGTCTATTAATATAGAGTGGTCCCCAGAAACTCAATGGTTACGGTGAGTAGTATGGTGTCAAAAGGGTAGAGCGCAATGCAATTGCAAAATATTACGTAATGTTGCAAGAGTGCCACCCCCTTTGTTGCAAGAGTGCCACCCCTTTATTGCCAACCCCCACCCCCATTTGTTGCAAAAAGAAAAGAAAAAAGAGAGAGTGAGTGCCGATCTTTGTTGCCAACCTCAAAATGGGATTGCAAGGGGTACGCAACTTGGAGGGCAAGTTGGCTGCTGAGTTGCCAGATTCGTTATTTATTTTAAATAAGCTTATGTTACAGTTGGCTGAGCTGTCAGCCTCGTTACTTATCTATTCAATTACTCTGTTTTAGAAAATGATATAAACTTGTTTAAGGAATAAATAAAACACCATTACAACGTTCTGTTTATTAATTATTGGATATACAATAGGATATATATATATATGATCAAATAATAGAACGTGGAATATATAATCATGCAAATCATAGTATTGACTAAATATTAGAAAAATATATATTTATATTATATATAGTCGTACAAAACATGGAAAATATATAATCATACAAAGCACAGTATTAATCAAATATTAGAAAAATATATAGTTATATTATCAAAAGTTATATTATCAAATATTAGTACAGGAAAAATATAGATATATTAAATATACATAATTGTACAAAACGTAGTATTAACCAAATATTTGAAAAATATATATATTTATATTAATTATATATAATCGTACGAAACGGAGTATTAGCAAAATATTACAGTAAAAAATATATATATATTGTCTTTACGTTCTACGGGACAAAACGGTAAATTCAATGCTGATTGATGCTACATCAACATCGGCATTACTCTGCACGATGTGGGAAAACCGCTCAAGCATCAAATCGCTG
Organism: Bathynomus jamesi; assembly: GCA_023014485.1. Lineage (NCBI taxonomy): Eukaryota > Metazoa > Arthropoda > Malacostraca > Isopoda > Cirolanidae > Bathynomus > Bathynomus jamesi. The sequence continues at coordinate 347,780 of JAJOZX010003745.1, read as the reverse complement.
CTTAACTGATACGGCGGTTTATATTCAAAGTAAAAGATTTTCATATCATTCAACACTATTTTTGTACCCACTTTACACTCGGCAGGTAAGTTGTCTTTAAGCGCCACTAGAACGCAATCAAAAGCACGAGCAAAAACGTCATCGTTAACTATGTCATTAAATACAAGCTTATAATCATGCCTTTCCAATCGAGGGTTTTTTCTTAACTTACCGAACCTTTCAATCGTGAACTCTTCTTCACCCGGCATAGCAGCAATTGAAATAATCTTCCAAGTCGTAACGGCAGCTATCGACTATATAGAGGTACAATTCTTCAGGGTGAACAGTGTAGGCGAGCTCAGCTCTGTACCTCTCAAGCGTTTTGTACCAAAGCTCGGGATATTTCGAAGAGTCTAAGCGTTTTAAATACGCATCCAGAGCTAGCCCGTTCTCTCCCTGCACATTCCTACATTCAACAAATCCGTCGAGCAGAGCGATGTAAGCGTACTCAAGTATTTTGTCAAAGTAAATCATGTCTGAGATACGTGTGTCTAATATACGCTTCAGCTTACGGAATCCGATGATCTCAAACATTCTGTCGAGGATGAAACGGTTTCGTGTAGGAACAAGAACACCATTATCAGTCGTATTCTTCCACATCAATCGTATATCAACGCATCGTTGATTGTTATTTACACTCAATGTACAAACAACGGTATATGAGGAGGCTTCACTAATCACCTCTCTTATTATACCTACGTCAGCTGGTATGTTATAGCGGTCCTCAGCCCACCTCTCAACTACCGCGAAGATTTTATGCATCTCCTCAAGATTTAAATAAATAACGTTGCGCTTGCTCGCAAGTCTACTGTTCGTTTCAAGCACACAGTTAATGGTGCCGGTTTCCCGCCTGAACACACGCAACGACTTCGTCACGGAGACGTCGTACGAGGCGTTGAGAATGCTTCTCAAAGGGAGTTCCATCGTATTCATCGAGATAACTATGGCACATCCACTCGGTGCAAGCTCTGAGAAGACTATGAGCAGCGTGGGGCACGCAGGTAGGCAGGTACTGTTCGAAAGGCGGTTGACTCACCCTGATGATACGTGAATGGGTTTGTTCGAACCCGTATGATCCATGAGGTGCGAGTCGCACCATAATCTAATGAAACCTGTGCGGAGCTGGCCCAACACGAATTGTTGTACCCCATTATACTATACTGGGTAGGCGTTTTGAGAAATTTTCCGGTACAAGAACTAATTTCGGTTTTAACGTTTTATCACTACCACTCCCCCGAATACGCACCAGGCAGTTTCCCTCTGGGTAAATTTCATGAACTAGGCACATTTTATAATGTTTTATCTCTCATAAAATCTTCACACTGCGGGGCGCTGTTAGAGAGAAACATATGTTCGTATTTAGGCTTTTTATTTAACAAGCGATACTCATCTCTAAAATCTGTTAAAAACTCACATAACCCTTTAGCCACAACCTCACTACAAACCTCATCATGATATATATTAATGTAGTGGTAAAAATACTTAAGATTGTCCATGATAACGAGATTCACATTTTCAGTCGTAGGGTATGAGTAATCAACATGGTATAGCATGATATAATACCGTTTATCACACCACTCATCCACAAGGCTCACTACCCATAACTGTTGTTTAGCTTCTGAGCGTGCCGCTTCTTCTACCACGCGGTGCACGTGTGTCTTTATAAAGCTTAGTTCTACAACATACTTCAGTACATCGTCTGTACTGCTAAATCCTACAACCCCCTCGCCAGAATATCTGTAGAGTATTTGAATAGCCTGACCCTTCGCACGATTCAATGCTTCCTTAAAAGAGTCAAAGGATGCTGGGATATGGAGTTTTTCAGTATCCACTACATCTACGCCCTTTACTGAATACCACTTCATAAATGTTGAACACGCGATATTAAATGTGGCCATTTTCTTCTACGCGGGAGAGAATACACGTCTGAGCTCAAGGGTATACAGAGGCCAACTGAGAGCGCGGGGACAGAGGTCTGCTCAGGCTACGGGATGAATTACGTCCCCGGTCCTACAGTGGGTGGGGCTTAACTTCAGCTGTACATACGCACGCACGCAAAGTGAAACACAAGTTGAAGTATGATTTATTTAATAAACGAAATAATCAGCATGTACATATTTACAAATACGAGCAATAAATAAATTAACAATAGGCACATCAAAGATTGTTCTCAGTACATATATATTTACAATTATGTGTGATGAATAAGTTAGCAATAGACCCATCAAAGTTTATGGTAACCAAAGGGTACGGTATCCAAAGGTGGGCAGTTGCGCCGCAAAAAGTTGCGGCGCAACATTTTTGGTTGCGCTTGCGCTTGCGCCGCACATTTTTACAGAGAGTTGCGGAATTGTTTGCGGCGCAACTTATATATGCAGTTTCAAGATTAGCGCGCAACGCGCAACATTTAATATTACTTCTCTGTAAAAATAACCCAAGCGAATGTAACTTAAATATTTTTATCTGGCAACACTGCACTTCAATTGTTTACATTCAGTCACATTCTCAATGCGCCACTATCACTGTCTGACTTTCTGTTGTTTTCGTTTCTTTTTACTTTTTAGTACTAGTACTAGTACTAGTATTATGGATCGTTTTATGGTGTCTGTGGCCGACAGCACTGATTCTGCCGACCAGGACATGGACAGAGAGGTTGAAGTGACTGAGAATGTTGACAGCCGTTCCCCTGAGACTGAAGCAAGTGTCAGTGAGGTTTCCGCTTCAGGATCGGGGGCCCCTACCGTTAACCCCTGGCTTTACTTGGCCGACTTTTTTGAGTTCAAGGGTCAGGCCCAGGCACAGGGCCACACGGACAACTTCCTGTACGAGTGTGTCCGCTGCAGGCCCAATAAGAAGGTCTTCTCAGCCAACAAGAAGTCAAGATACAGCCTCCGGAAGCATATGGAGAGTAAGCACGGCTACTGCCTTCAGAAGTTTTTGGACTGCTGTATGGACGGGACAAAAGAAGCCAAGAAACGCCATGCATCCTTGCACGAAGCTGCCACCAAGAGGCAGATGATGTGCCGCCAACCAACCTTGATGGAGATGGCAGGCCCATCCAAGTGTAGGCACAACATCAGCAAAGCTACCTTCCAACATAAGGTGAGTCAGGAAAATTTGATTTCAATAATTTGCTTAACATTTTTTTCAAAAATTAACCTACTGAATTAAATTTATGAATGTAACATTATAGCAAATTGACAAGAGATGTAAAATAAATTTTACTTTTATATTTAATTCTGTAGCTCATCAACATGTTTGTGGACAACATGATCCCCTTCTCTGTTGTGGACAACCCCACGTTCATGGACTTTGCTGCCATGATACCTGGTGGCTACATGGAGAGTATGTCGCGAAGGACACTGACGAGGTGCATCGAGTCCAGGTTTGAAACTTTTAAATATTATAATCGAATATGCTTCAAAGTGAAATTTTAACGTATACGTGCCATTATAAACTAAGAAATTCTATAGTTATTCCCTTTAATTTTCATTTTCTTTCAATGACATTAGAAAGTATGATGCTTGTATGGATATCTAAACTAATTTGTAATAAAATATATCATGAAATGGAGGTCTGGATAAATTTTTAATAAAGTTTTTTCCGTTTTTTTTACACATTCCTGCGTGCGCATATCCATAGAGGCCCGCAGCTTAAGGCTTAAAATTTTACATTATTGCATATTAGACTCTTTATTTAATATTTATTAACTAAGTGATTTCATTGATTTCATTTGTAATTTGTTTTTATACTTTAAGGTATGAGACTGACCAAAAGAAGCTGAAGGACATCCTCAGCAACCTGCCATCCGTGGCCACCACTGCCGATGCCTGGACGTGCAGAAACAGGTTTGTAAGCCAAATTTTAAAGCAAAAAGAAAAAAATAAGCAACAATTCCACAGAAACATTCTACCTTGAAAATCTGAAGTTGAAAATTAAAAAGTCAAACAAACTTTTATTTTATATAATTTCTAAAAAACGTTTTACATTTTAGATCATACCTCGGCATGACCGTTCATTGGATAGACCAAGAGACCCTCAAGAGGAAGAATGCTGTCTTGGTGTGGCAGAGACTGAAGGGCCGTCACACCTATGACATATTGGCTAAGGTCATCCAGGACACACACTGGAGCTTTGGCATCGAGAACATTGTGGGCAGGACAACCACAGATAACGGGTCCAACTTTGTCAAGGCATTCAAGTAAGTTAAAGAAAAGTTAATTTTTTTCAAGCACATTGCAATACCAAAGAATAATTGCGAGAATGTCTTGGAAGTTGAATTCTAGGTTTGTAAAACTTAAAAGATTTTACATGGTTCATAAGCACACCGGACAAAAAATTAGTCACCCCTCTCAGAATGTACCTAATAACGTGTGACGGCGCCTCTGGCCTTGATAACCGCACGAATCCGGCGAGGCAGAGACCAATTCATCATTTAGTATGCGGAGGTACGCCTGCTGGTTCAAATTCATCGTCACTGGAACGAGAGGGCCCATTTCGTGGTACGAAAAACATCCTCAGAACATCACGGAACCACCTCCAGCCTGAACAACACCTTCGACGCATTCAGGATTAAAGGCTTCATTGGACCTGCGATGTACTCGTCGCCTCCCATCATTGGAGAACAAACAAAAACGGGACTCATCGGATCAAATTACACGTTTCCAATCTGCCGCAGTCCAGTTTTTGTGCCTCTGAGCCCATTTATAACGGCCCAATTTGTGACCTGCTGTTAACAGCGGCCTCTTCCGTGGTACCCTGCTCCAGATGTCCATCGCATGCAGTTCTCGTCGCAATGTCCGTTCGGAAATTGGTCGCTGGAGAACCTCATTGGTTTCTTGGAGCAATTGTTCTCTGGTTTGAAAACGATTTGCAGTTACTACACGAGAAACATGGCGGCGGCCCCTATTGTCGAGAATTGTTTTCCGGCCACAGTTACGCCGTCGATTTTCAGTTGATTGCGAACTACACCACTCTTTGTAAACTCGCTGGACAGTACGCGTTGACACCACAAACATTGGGCTACTTCAGACATTTTGTGTCCGTGGGCTCTGACAAACACGATGGCTCCTTTTTGCCACTGAGTAACGTCTGCCTCACGACCCATTTTGTAGACTATATCCAACACACACTTTGTTCTTCACCACCTCACGAAACAGATCTGATCCTGTGTGCTACGTCACCGCTACTTGTCACTTACCAATGCTACATCAGCGCCCTCTGTGTGACCTTGAACTTCCTACTATCGGTGCTATTAGGGGTGACTAATTTTTTGTCCGGTGTGCTTATTTTATAGGGTCTTTCGTGAACCTGAACCTGACCATTTTGGTGCCGAAGTTGGGGAGCAACAGGATGACCCAGAAGATGCTGCTGAGGTGCTGGAAGTGGCAACTATTTTGGGAGGTGATTAATTTAGAATTTGTACCCGCTGTAAATCAAACTTTTTTTTAGAAAACTTATTTTTAGAAATTTATTATAATCGTACCCAATGTAAATCATTGTATTAAATATGACTTTATTTTTAGATCATGAAAAAGAGTTTAAAGACCAGCCCTCTTATCAGTCTTATGACCTGCCGAAGCATTCACGGTGTGCTGCCCACACCCTCAACCTGGTGGCCACCGCTGATGCTGAAAGGCTTTGACCAAGAGCCCCCAGTACAAAAAGACCAGTCGTTCAGCCTTTGCCAAGGCCCAGGAACTTTGGAATAAGCAGCACAGGTAAATTAATTTATTGAACATTTCTACACTCCAATAACAATTAAAAATGAAATAAATTTAAGAAAAAAAACAAATAAATTCAATTATTTTTGTTTAACTTAAATTTGTGTTATTTTATAGGAGTTCTCAAGCCTGCGACCTAATCAGGGATGAGGTCGGAATGCTGCTTATTGTCCCAACAGTCACCAGGTGGAACTCGGTGTATGACGCCGTGATCCGTCTGGTCGACATATTCAACAGCAAGGACGCAGCCAGGGGACTGAACAAGGCCTGTCACGCACTCAACATTCCGGCTTTCACGTCCGGTTAGTGATAACTACAATTTTTTTTTTAGAAATTAGTCAAGTTAGTTGAAAAAATTAAATTACAAATTGTATAACTTTCCATGTTAACAACTTTTACTTACAGAAATTATATAAAGTTATTTTTCCAGGTGACCAGGCGTTCTTCAAGGCCTATCGGCAGGTCATGGAGCCGGTGGCCAAGAGCCTAGACGTCCTGCAGGCGGAGGGGAGAGCCTACATGGGCGTCTTGGTGCCCACCTTGGTCCTCTGCCTCTCCAGTCTCAACAGGCACAAGCACAACGAAGAGTTGGCCGTCTGCCTCGCTCTGACAGAGGCCTTGACTGAGGGGTTGATGGGCAGGTTTGGCCATGTCTTTACAGACATGGACTGCCTCTTAGCTACTGCCTTCAACCCGCAGTTTAAGCTGTCAAGATGGCCAGAGCTGGTGCCAGGAAGAGACCCGGAGGAGTTGAGGAGGACGGTCACCAGCAAAGTTGTGTCGTTGGTGGACAGGGCCAGGAAGGATGAAGAGTTCAGCAGCAGCAGTGATGCGGAAGCGGCAGACAAAGGGGACTTCCTCGAGCAGCTGTGCGACACAGGAGTAATCAGCAAACAGAAGAAGGAGAGCACAATGCTGGTGAACAGTTTCCTGGACCAGAGGCCGGAGAAAAATATCGCGAGGAACATGTTCACTTGCAAGAAACTGACAGACCTCTTTGTGCAGTATAACACACCCATTCCCTCAAGTGCGGCTGTAGAACGTCTGTTCTCTTTGGGGAAGGATGTTCTGAAGCCAAAACGGGCTGGACTCTCCGATCCACACTTTGAGATGCTGGTGTTCATGAAGGGGAACCTGGCTCTTATGTAGTGATTTTTTTGCATTTATTATATATTGTAATAAAATATTGATATCATCTTTTTCTGTATGAGATATATTTTGTTTAACTTGGAAAAAGGCTTTTTATTTTAATATTATTTTATTTATTTTTCAAAAGTTGCGCGTTGCGGTTGCGCTTGCGGCGCAACTTTTTGAAAAGGGTTGCGCTTGCGCGTGCGGCGCAACTATTTCAGCAGAGTTGCGGTTGCGGCTGCGGCGCTACAAAAATCGTTGCGCGTGCCCACCACTGACGGTATCATAGGTACCAGGTAACTGGTAACGCTTCCTATAGGTGTTACGGCACACCTTTGTACCCCTAAGTTCCTTCACGCCCCCCAGCTTCTGCGCCCGAAAATTGTGGGTGCCTACAATTAGTTGGGGAGGCCGTTCGCCCTCATCATCGTCCAAACACACTAGATCCTTCAGCGAATCAAAGTTAACGACCCGCCGATTCGCTTGGTTAAGCGTGACACCCTTCGCCTTCACGATATATTTCGTTTCTTTCCCTATCCTCACCCGGACCCCATAAGTTTAGGTTCTGCTGAGACAAAAGAGTCGGCGTATGCGTTGTCCCCATACTCATCCTTGATCTCATCAGTGAGCTTGCCGAGGAATTCACCAATTGCAGGCATGTATTCACCCTCCCTCGCTGTGAATATCACGCTATCTGTATCGGCATAAAAGACTCTCTGCCCAAGAGAATGCAATAGACCCCAAAGTTTGATGCGGACGTAGGCTGTTGTGAAGCTGGTTACAGGAATGTTTGTAACCCTTGAGGTATCTGTGGTCAATTCAGTGTTGTTGTACTTTATTATGTAAGTATTACCTACATTCACGATTTCCATGACTTCTTTATCGGGTGCGTTGGCATAATCCCAGACTTCGCTATAGCTTTGTGCCAAATGAACGCTACCCTTGCCAGTATTCTGTGCAAATTTTCCCCATAGGCTGTTTAGACACAACTTTGCACTAAAGCGCTTGCCAGGATTCCTTACAATTTGGGAGCGATCAAGTTGTATACCTTCGTGGTCGCGGTAACGTTGAAAATAGGCAGACTTTTCATCTTCGGTGTCAACTCCTCGCGGATACCCTGATGCCTCAACCTTATCCTTCAAAAATGCGTTTATATACGGTGTGAAAAGGTTGGGTAGCTTCTGAAACCTCCAAACCTCATGTATCTTCAGTATTCTATACCCATGGCGTACGGCTTGGGCCAACTCAGGACTTGTATATACGCCTCTGATCTTACGCTGGTGGGGTGTATGGTTACAATTACCGTTATTCTCTTCCGCACACTTCACGCACAGGGGAAATATGAGCTTGCGGTCAATGACGACGGGTAAGATCGGCGTCCATAATTCGCGAGGGGCGAGCACGTCTACGAAAGAGAGCCCAAAGTAGCGATCATTCAAATTTCTTGAAAATTCATTGATGGAGGGCAGGCTAGGACCCACCAATTTCTCAGGAGCACCCACGGGGTACGGGTTGTTCTTCATCACGTATGGGTATAAAGAACAGAAGTTGTAGTACTGAAGTTTCACACCCTCCGTAGGTGGAAAGTATAGCTTGAAGGGGTTTGTACGCCCACCGAACAAGCTATCACTGCATTTGAGAGGATCCAGTACCATTGAACGCTTGATCGTGTTTATTTCCTCACGGTACACCTCGTCTGTCTCCATCCGTGCATCATATTCATGCTCCCACAAGACTTTGTGAGTGACCTGGGACCCTATAAGTCGGTCGCGGGTGCGGGTCCATGCAAGACAGTCGGCAGGAGATCTACCGTGGATATCTCCGGTGATAGGGAATTCCCACTTTGAACTTTCCCACTTTGGGACCGTGAACGAGAATGAAACCGAGTGGAAAGTAATCACTTACGAAAGTTTATAACTTGTATGCGAATAACATTATAGAATAGTATAACAGACATCGCTTTTATGTAATCCTTTAACTTTAAGGAGGAGAATAATTTTAAGTCATTAACAAATAAATGCGAATATAAATTCTATTTAACGGTAATATATTTAATTACTTATTATAATAACTTGGAATGAGGAGGTTTAAATATTCATTTTACGGTAATTGGATATATTGTATTTATTAAATATTTCAGACATTTAATATAATATAATTATATATTAATAATTATAATTAGTGTCTTTCAAAATTCGTTATGATATGGTAAGTAGCTAACTCAACCCAACCGAGGAGGAAGCAGGCAGGGGCGAGATCAAAGCCTTACTCCTCATAGTTCGCTACCGTAATCATTGCGCTTCTGGGGACCACTCTATATATAAAGACATGTTTAAAATGTAATAACAAGAGGAAATCTATTTTATTCTTTAAAATTCCTTCCTCCTTGTTCTACAACAAAAAAAAAGTGTTATTGATATGACATTTTAAGAATTCGAGTGTTCATATTTGTTACACACCCAATCATAGAATGTCCTAAGTTTGTTTGAGAAAAACCTGAGGGGAACATTGAGGATTAAACTGTTCGTAATATCTTTGGTTCAACCATGGCTACCTTTCATGGAGTCATATTTGTTGAGGCCAGTGGTGATACCGCTAATCTTAAAGAACCTTCCCTATAAATAATCCTGAAGCTCATCTACCAAACAATGTTTGATGTATTTTGTTTTAGCTAAAATTTGAATACTAAAACATATTTTTATAACTTTCTATTTTTATAATATTTTTTTGGAAATATGTTAAAGTTAAGTACAGGGTGTCTCAAAAGTCACTATCTATTTTGAAAAATAATGGGAATTACGAAAAACTGGTTTAAGACATGAAAAATATATTTATTTCAAAGTAAGTGCCACAAAGAATTAGTGCTATTTATTTATCTGTCTCCACATGGCGACCATCAGTGTCTCTACAGAGCTCAAAGCGATAAGTTGTTTCCCGGAACACACTTTCCAGCATTTGAGGTGTTATTTTCTGAACTGCATCGGTAATACGATTTCGAAGTTCGACTACATCACTAATTCTTCTACCAGTGTACACCTTAGACTTAATGAAACCCCAGGCGAAAAAATCTAATGGTGTTAAATCGGGTGAACGTGCTGCTCATGGTTGTGTTCCTCCACGACCAATCCAGCGACCGGGGAAGCGTCTGTCAAGATAATCACGTACAATTATTGCATAATGGCACGGTGCTCCATCCTGCTGAAAAACTACTGTGTCAAGAATGCCATCTGTAAGAAGTTGAGGTTCGAGGAATTGTTCAAGCATGTCAAGATAATAAACCAATTAACTTTTTTAAATACACAAATTTGCACCAGAAGTACATATCTTTATGCCAGCATAGCATTTTTTAAAAAAACGTCTGTCACCGAAATAGATAGTGACTTTTGAGACACCCTGTATTTTGTTTCATTTTTCTTTTGCAGGAAGGAGGGGTCAAGGGCGAAATGTAGTTCATTAATACTATTATTTACTGAAAATAATAATAATTGTAATTGTTAAAACGTTTGCGTTGGTTCTTGTTTTCGTTGTTGGTGTTGTTGGGCTCATCTTGTACGTTAACCCAATCTTACTTCTGTTAGGGGATTGGAGATAGTTTGGAATAAATCCCATAGGTTGGGATAAATCCCATGTATCTTCAATTCATTCATATGTTTTTACTGATCACTTTTTCAACAATGATTATTTATAGATAAAGTATATACAATGAGAAGATTTCACCCTTTCTCTGTCCTTTCCATACACCAAGTTGGTATACGAGCAGCTCGAAGCGTAATTCCCAGATATAGAGAGGATGAACGTAGTAACAAATTTTTGGTAAAGGTTCATCACCAAGAGAAGCAAAAATTCCCAAATTAAAAAAAATTTATTCAGGAAAATAATGCATCTTGCATAACAGTTTACAATAGGCCTATTTTTCATAATTTTTCCTGCATAATTTTATTTACTTTATTCTAATCTGAATATTGTTCTCGAAGCATGAAAGCCTTTTACTTAACTTTAATGAGATTATGTTTATTTTCTAAATAAAGGGAATGAAATTGCAAGTAATAGTAAAATAATATTTAAAAAAGAAATAATAATATCAAATGTGTAATCGAAAATAATAATAATAATAATAAAAATAATAATAATAATAATAATAATAATAATTAGGATCCCCTGAAGATCAGGGACCCCAGCCTTCTCTAGTTAGCCTTATAAGACTAACTAACAAAAATATCACGCCATAACCTAATCAGTCGTTAGGTGAACTGTACGTCATTGACGATTGCTTAGGTTAGGTCGTGATATTTTCGTTAGTTAGCCTTATAAAGCTAACTAAAGAAGACTGGGGGCCCTGATCTTCAGGTGATCCAATAATTATAATAATAATAATAATAATGATAATAATGATGATAATAATAATGATAATAACAATAATAATAATAATAATAATAATAATAATAATAATTATAAACTAAAGGTGAAAATTTACAAAAAGTTACTAGTATTTGTTTGACTAATTTAAATTTGTGAGAGTTAAAGTATTTGAGTGTGTGGTGCCATCTATAATTTTTTTTCGTGCAAGTTTCATTAATTTGCAATGGTGATACTCCTCCTTTAATAGATCCAACTGCTTTAAGGATTCATCAAGAAAGCGATGCGAGTTTGTATTTCCTCCTTCAGAAGTCAGAAATGTATCCGTTCTAATCCCAAGTATATTCACAACACTTATTGTATGCTCTACACAAACCGGACAAAGAATTTCAAAGTGTAACCTTCTGTTATTTATACACTGGGTTTATTTCCATGAAATAAACAAAATTACATTACATTCGTAATGCGAGGTAACAACGCAAAGTTTCTTAGTTAAGAGAGAAAATACATAACTTCCTCATCATAATACTTTCAATTAACATGCTCAACATTATATCGTATATAATTATTTATATACCCATACATACATACATATATATATATATATATATATATATATATATATACAGGGCGTCCCAAAAAAATGTATACACACTTTAAATAATTATAAAGGCAGTGTTTATTAAAATACATTTCATTTTCAAAATGTAATAGAATCTACAGACATTATTTAATTGTTTTGTCAACGCCTGTTTTCAAACTGACGTCCGTTCTGGTCCAGGCACTGCTGATAACGCGAAGCAATGGAATCGCAAACATCACGAAACATTTCGTTTGGTATTTGTGTGCATTCTCGTTCAATGGCTGCTCTCAATTCAGCGACTGTTGCAGGTTTTATAGCGTAGACTTTGTCTTTTAAGTATCCCCATAAAAAAAGTCTAGTGGTGTGAGGTCTGGTGAACGCGGAGGGTATTCTACGAAACCCCTTCGTCCAATCCACATCCACATCGTGCCAAGTACCACTCGCAATTACTCCACTCTTCGGTCCGGATCATCTTCATTAATAGCATGGACTAATCTTGGAATGTAACTTTTCCATTGACAGCGCTTCAAAATGCGTTGGACAGACGATTCTGAAATTCCTACCTCACGACTCGCTTGCCGCACAGATTTTCTTGGACTTTGGTGATACGTTTCCAGTACTCTTTCTTGCTTTGTGGGGCTTGTCGATGTCCGTGGTCTTCCGGAACGCTTCTTGTGGACATTCTGAACAGTTCCATCGGCTTCAAACTTATCTCTAATTCGAGTGATGGTAAGTCGCGTTGGTGGATCTGTTTGAAACTCCCTCCTAAACTGTCTTTGCACTTCAACTGCGTTTTCACACTTCCAGTAGCATTTTAGAATGAATTTCCTTTGTTCAAAGCTTAGTCTGACTGCCATTATTAATTCTAATGGGTTTAACTTGGAAAGAAAGAAACATCAATTGAGCTATCAGCTGTTAAAGTGTGTATACATTTTTTTGGGACGCCCTGTATATACATTTTAACTGCAAACACGCAGTATAATTAACGTAAAGAACGACGCTTGTATAGGAGAATATCCCGCGCAAGATGAGGAGAGAGAACGAAACAATATGTGTGTGTGTGTGTGTGTATAAAAGAATGGATGAAAGTAGATAGATGAGTCAGTTAGAGAGACTGACAGACAGAAAACGCAAAGTTAATAGGTAAAGGGAATACAAACAGATAAACAAAATGTACATGTTATTTCGGATCAATGAAAGAAAGCCACCCCCAGCCTTCTTTAGTTAGCTTTATAATTCTAACTAACGAAAATATCACGACCTAACCTAACCAATCGTTAGGTCAACCGTACGCCCTTGACGATTGGTTACGTTAGGTCGTTATATTTTCGTTAGTTAGCCTTATAAAGCTTACTAAAGAAGCATGGGGGTGGCTTTCTTTCATTGATCCGTTATTTCTATTAAGAAATAATTGCATGGCCTCCGCTAGAGGACTCTGAGGTGCAGTCAGGTTCTTGTTTCACTCATCCCTGCTGCCTGTTGGATTAGGTTGAGTTGGCCAGTTACCCACATCATTGCTCGAGTTAAAGGTGACACTTGAATCACACTTACCTCCACATCGTAGGGAAATGCGCTTCCTTACTCTAATCTATCATATAATTTATAATAATAAATATCATTTGATTCACGTAATTAAAATAATTTAAAACGTTCGTTCTTGAAATATTAAAATCATCGATATTTTCTTATTTTGTAAAATAATATAGATCTCTAAAGTAATTGTTTGATAATTATTTCCTTGCACCTCTAATTGAATCTCTAATTAAAATATTTATATGGAATCTGACACAAATCTTAAGCGAAACAAAAGCAATAACGAGCATTCAAGGACAATTTCTTCGATATTGGTTTTGAGGTGCAATTTTCAAAGTATAAAAGGTAAGCCAATAAGAAAGACGGTTATCATTTCGGATTGTGATTCAAACGCACAAACACTTGAATATACTCATAATGGCTATTAAGGTATATTTATATATTAGAATATAATACTCGTGTTAAAAATAAAGTTATTCACTTCTATTTGTTATGAAACATACAAAAACACGTCTTCTTTCAAATAAAAGAAAGTTTTTGAAATTCGGATGTTTTTAATAAATAATTTATGTTCACGAAAAGTGAGAGATACTGAGATAGATAAGCTGATATGAAGATATACATTTAAATATAAGATTATTAGAAATTCATTTCACTCTTTAAAAGGGAGATTAAACTCATTTTCACTTGAAAATGTAACTTTATTTTTAAATTTATTTATCGTAAATGATAATCCACTTGGAAAATATTTGTGATTTTCATTTTATTTTTTAAAACAGAATTTCGTTATTTAATTTGATTTTATATAATATAAATTAATTATAAAATTACATATTAAAGCTTTAAATATTTTGTTATTAAAAACTTAAAACTTTTAACTTAACTTAAAGTTAAAAGAATTCATACTTTTAATTCTGCAAATATGATTTAATTAACTGAATTATCAGTTCAAAAATATTTAGAAATGAAAGAATTCTATTTAGGAAAAGACCCAATGAATATAAAATGTAAAATTTGTAACTCGTAATTAAGAGAGAAAAAGTGAATTTTTTATTTTTCATTTTAGTCAATCACATTTTCTGTAACTGGTGCGTTGTTAGAAAAAGTACCTGTAAGTGAGGGAATCTTACAAACGATTCAAATACGTTAACGTTAATCGTGATTTATTCTAGTATTCCTCTCTCTCTCTCTCTCTCTCTCTCTCTCTCTCTCTCTCTCTCTCTCTCTCTCTCTCTCCATCTTAATTTTTTGCTTCATGCTTGAGTAAAACCTATATTATAGAATAAAAACCACCCTTCACTGTCACACATCCATACATGAAACTTATATTAAATACACCCTTACGGATAGAGTTGTAATAGTGATATAGAATAACAGAATATTAATTGGAGGAATAAAGCAGAGAGGAAAAATTTGGAAATTAATAAAGAGCTTTTTAATTTAATTTCATGTGAAAAGTCGAAAAAATATTTTTAATGGTTTTACAAAACTAAAACATCAATTTGGTTACTTTCAGCTTCTGACCCTTTTAGCGCTCGTTGTTGTCTCCTTTGCTAGCCATCAGCACGGATACGGCCCTGTCTACCCTGCGGTAAGAACAACCGAATGTCCTTTTCCTATAAATCTAATTTGGTTATCGTTTCATATGTAAAAACTCTTTCTCAAAGCTACAATTACCATTAAAAATCAATGAAAAGCTTAATAATAACAATAAGTAAAACCATCTAACCATTTTAGGTCCCCGCCAACTACAACTTCGACTGGGCTGTTCAGGACTCGAACTCCGGTAACAATTTCGGACAACAGGAATCCCGTAAACATGATGACACGAAGGGCTCCTATTACGTCCTCCTTCCCGACGGAAGGACGCAGAAGGTCACATATTCCGTGAACGGAAACTCAGGATTCATCGCCAACGTTCAGTATCAGGGTCAAGCCCGTTACGCACCACACCACCCCCGTCCAGTATATGGATACAAATGAAGCTCCTTTTAAATGGAATAAATACTTCCTTTTCCTTTATTTGTTTTCAAATTAAATGGAATTTTAAAGTTCTTATATTTAATAAATTATTTTCATAACAATTTGTTCGCAATTTTAATTCTATTCTTCCCTATTATATTATTGTACAAATATAGATGAAGTGATAGATTTTTGTTTCTGAAAACGAATAGAAAGAATGAAAAGAACAGACGCTGATGAAAAACTTATTCACATCCGCGTCTTTCGTCACTTATAAATGTCTTCCTCAAGAAATTGGTCACATTTCCCAGTCGAATTTCTTTGGGTAGACATTTATAACATAAAATTATCCAAACCTAAACCTGAAATTCATTATATTACCAATATAATCACTTGTACTCTATGTAGGGTTGCCAGATTTTTCAAATGCTCATGCGGGACAAAAAAGTTTCTGAGGTTTTTTTTATGACCAAATTTTTTTTCAAATTGGAACTAGATTTCTTCAACGGTTACAACAAACAAAATTAGATAAATTTTATTACAATAATATTTAACAATTAAACATCGTGAATAAATTGAAATTATTATACATAATATTGAAATTTTAAATCAATTCATCCCTAAAAAATTTGCTTAAGAAATATTTTTTGTGGGACATTTTGAACGCGGGATTTTGACACAAGATTTTGACGCGGATTTTTGGATCAAATGCGGGACTGTCCCGTAAAATACGGGACGTCTGGCAACCCTAACTCTATGTTAGTCCAAACTTGAAACAAGTATGAACACCGAAAAGTCTTAATTAAAGCTTTTTTTCAGTAATCAGGTTGGTCATTGTACTACCATAAAAGTAAATTATAATCATTAGAAACAAATAACCTCATCTCTCATATTATATTAATTTAAAAAGGTTCATTCGTAAATCTGAGGTATTGTTCACTTTTAAAAATTAAGATCTGATTCTAAGAAATAAAGTTTTAAAACCTGATTATAATTATTAATTTATGTAAGCAGTGGATTGATAAGATGTGGATTGAATGTTATCGAGCGTTCGAAATTTTGATCTAAGCTCAACTTCATGTGGAATTATGTTTTATTCATAAAGTAAAACTCCTTTACTAAACTTGCGCATTCCATTTTCATTTTGTATCCAATAAGAAGAAATTTGCGAGTGAAAATCTCACATCAAAAAATACACAAACCGATCCACTCCCCTTCGAAATACGAGATTGTTTACTTTAAGTTAACTTTTAGCAAATAAAAAATAAATAAATAAATGCTTCCCCTTTTACAGTATCTGTGATAGGGATGCGCCGGAACCAGAATATCAAGTTCCGGCCGGAACCGGAACTTTAAGTGTTGCTTAAACAACGAAAAAAAAATCTGTTTCATAGGACACTGAGAAATGCTAGTATGATATTATTGGTCTTTGTCTCGGTTTTTTAACTAATTTCTAAAACTAAAGCCGTGAAATGAAGTTCAAGTAGGCCACTTTGTTTCATATAATTATACATATTTTGATCTTGATTATCTATACAGGGTGTCCCAGAATTAACTATCTATTTCAATGAAATCGGGCAAATTTTTTAAAAACACACTTCATAATTTTATTTTCATAATTTTTTCATAGTTTTTCATAGTTTTATTTTCATTCTCTTTCAGAACCCTATTAATAATGAATACACAAGAACGCATCTTTGTTGTAACATCGCGTATCAAAGGAATGCAATGTAATTAAATCAGAGAAAAATTTACAAGAAGATTCCACAGAACCGGTCCTACAGACAAAGCGATTCGTGAACTTGTGAACAAATTTAAAAGAACTGGATCCGTACACGACGAGGTGGGAAGAGGACGCCCGAGGACAGCACGTAACAGTACCGAACAGGTACGACAATTGTTTGAGGATGAACCAACAACTTCGGTTAGGGAGACCGGTCGAAGACTCAACATATCCAAGACAACAGTTCATAGAATCTTGCGTTCGACACTGATGAAAAAGGCTTTGATACGGGATGTTACAACAAAGATGCGTTCTTGTGTATTCATTATTAATAGGGTTCTGAAAGAGAATGAAAATAAAACTATGAAAAACTATGAAAAAATTATGAAAATAAAATTATGAAAAAAATTTAGAAATTTATACATTTTTAACACATATTAAACATGATAAACATAAATAAAAGTGTGTTTTTAAAAAATTTGTCCGATTTCATTGAAATAGATAGTTAATTCTGGGACACCCTGTATATTAAATATGATACATTAGGTGTCATTATAACATGATTTTTGATGTAATTAAATTTTGACTTTTCATACATAGTATTTAATTATTAACCATAAAATGCCTTTATAAGCTACATTATGTGAAAGAAAAAATAAGAAGCATTAAGAATTGCTTTTGTGTTACATCATGGATTGGAGGAAGAATAAGAAGATTAATAAGAACATGTTTAATTCATGAAACAGTAACCATTATCACAATAAAAAAATCCGGTTCCGGCCGGTTATTTTTCTAAAGTTCCGGCAGGAACAGGAACTTCATAAAAATTAAGTTCCGGTGCATCCCTAATCTGTGCCATGGTCTCTTTACGGTCTTCCTTTAATTAAAAAATGCTTCAAAAATAATGCAATATAATTATACTGGTATATTAATTATTTTTTACCAAAATGCGTTATGATAAGGTAAGCGGCCAACACATCCCAACCGAGGAGGAAGCAGGCGGGAGCGAAACCAAAGCATCACTACACAAGTAAACATAGTGCGCCACCGTAATCACTGGACTTCCGGGAATCCATCTATGGAAATAAACGTGATTAAATTAAAAGAAGAGGAAGCAATCTATTTTATTCTGGTAAATTTCTTCTTCCATGTCCTACAACAACAGTGTTATTGATATGATTTTTTAAGAATCTCGAGTGTTCATATTTTTATACCCCCAATCAGCCATCTCCCAAGTTTGTTCGACAAAAACCTAAGGGGAACATTGAAGATTAAACTGTTTGTAATATCTTTCGTTCGACCTTCCCTACAGATAACGCTAAAATTCATCTACCAAACAATGTTTGATGTTTGATGTATTTTGTTTTAGCTCAAATTTGGATACTAAAGCAATTTTTTATAACTTTCTATTTTTATAATTTGTTTTTGCAGGAAGGAGGGGGCAAGGTCAAAATCTGTTTCATTTATACTATTATTTACTGATAATAATAATAATAATCAAAATAATGATGATAATAATTTTAATTGTTGAAATGTTTGCGTGGGTTCTTCTTTTCGTTGGTGTTGTAGGATCATCTGGTACGTTAACCCAATCTAACTTTAGTTAGGCGTTGGGGGATAAGTTGGAATAAATCCCATAGGATGGGATAAATCCCATGTATCTCCAATTCATTCATATATTTTTAATGATCACATTTTCAACAATGATTGTTTACAGATAAAGTCGTAGATAGAATTGGAAGATTTCACTCTTTCTCTGTTCTTTTCATGCACCAAGTTCGGATACTTGCAGCTCGAAGCGTCATTCCAAGACAGGGCCGCCGAGAGGCCGGGGAAACCGGGATAAATCCCCTGGGCCACGACCTCTAGGGGGCACGGAAAGAGGGGGGATAAAATCTAAAAATATTAATAAAGCACTTCATTAAATAACAGAGAGGAAATATAATTAATGAACATACATTTTATAGAGATTATCATAGTCAAACTGAAACAGATAAAATATTATCTGCGGTCCACCAATGCCCAAGACCGACTGACAGATCTGGAAACCATTGTAATTGAAAGCCAGTTAGCCCGTACTTTAAATTTCATCAGAATCATTTACCACTTTGCTAGAAAGAAGGCAAAGAAAGTACACTTCTAATTATGAAAATCTTGCAGTAAACAATTGTCTTGCCTGCATGGACTGGTGCTGCATTTGTAAATTGTACTGTGATAGAATTAATATAATTGATTCGAAAAATAAAATGGTTATTTTCTTCCGAGTTGTTTATTCATACTGTACGTTTTGAAAAGTGACTTGGACATATAATCAGTTTGCTTGTTATGTACACAAAAAACATTCCAAATACAATACTGAGTAAACAGGGAGACCCATATACCAATCGTTCCCCCGGGCCCGTGGCAGCTCTTGGCAGTCCTGTTCCCAGATATAGAGAGGGTGAACGTAGTAAAAAATTTTTGGTAAAGGTTTATCACCAAGAAAAGCATAGATTTCAAAATTAGAAAAAAATGTATTCAGGACAATAATACATCTTACATAAAGGTTTACAATAGGCCTATTTTTCATTATTTTGGCATAATTTTGATATTTGAAATGATATTAATATCTTTACTTTATTCTAATCTGAATATTCCTTTCGAAGCATTACGAAATAAGGGAAGTGAAATGGCAAGTGATAATAATAATAATTATAAAAAATAGAAATAATAATAACATGTATAATTAATAAAAATAATAAAAATAATAATAATAATAAGAAGTAAAAATTTACTGTTATAGTTACTGTTATAGTTTTCGATTAATTTTAAAAATTTTATAAAACTTTAAATGAAATTATAAATTTTATATTGAACAGAAAATAAATGATTCTTATTAAAAAAATTAAAGTAAAAAATTATGAAGTTAAAAATATTTAATGAAATTAATAAAAGAATAAAAAGATTAAAGGAGGTCGAGATTGGATACGATATTGTGGGAGTTAAAGTATTCCAGTGATTGGTGCCATCCATAATGTTTTTTCGTTCAAGTTTCATTAATTTGCATTGGTGACACTCCTCGTTTTATAAATCCAACCGCTTCAAGGATTCATCAAGAATGCACCCCGAGTGTGTGGTTCCTTCTTCAGAAGTCAGAAACGTATCCATACTAACAACAAGAATACTCACAACACGTAAAGTTTACATAAACCGGACCAGGAATTATGAATATCTTTAGTTTGAAATTTTATTTATTTTATATTGTGTTTATTTCTATGAAATAAACATAATTACCCTAAAATTTGTCATGTGAAGTAACACGGCAACGTTTATTAATTGAGTGAGAAAACGCATAACTTCCTTACCATAATACTCTTAATTAATTTGTTCAGTATTCTATCGTGTGTATATATATATATATATATATACTGTATTACAGTTTTTATAAATTATAAAATAACTTAAAATTAATTTAGTTTTGATAAACAAATGGAGAAAAATGACGCACACTGAGACTCCACATCTGGAAGGGTGTATGTTTATTACCTCTCTTTGTGTGTGTGTGTGTGTGTGTGTGTGTGTAAAAGAGAAGGAATGAAAGTAAACAGAGGAATCAGATAGAGAGATAGACAGACAGAAAACGCATTTAATTCGGTAAAGGGAATACAAAGAGGAAAACAAAATGTACAAGTTATTTTTTAATGAATATTTTCAGGGCTTCCACTAGAGGACTCTGCGTTTCAGTCAGGTTATTGTTTCACTCTTCCCAACTGCCTCTTGGATTAAGTTGAATTTGCCACTTACTCATATCATTGCTCGGGTTAAAGGTGGCCCTTGAGTCACACTTACCTCCACATTGTAGTGAAATGAGCTTCCTGGCTCTTACCTATATATAATTTCTTAAAACAAATATCTTTCGATTCATTTTATAAAGGAATTTAAAACGGTCGTTCTTGAAATATTAAATTAATGGATTTTTCTTAATTTGTAAAATAATATACACCTCTAAAGTAATTGTTTGAAAATTATTTCCTTGCACCTCTAATTGAATCTTTTATTAAAATATTTATATGGAATCTGACACAAATCTTAAAGCGAAACAAAAGCAATAACGAGCATTCAAGGACAATTTGTTCGATATTCGTTTTGAGGTGCAATTTTCAAAGCGTAAAAGATAAGCCAATAAGAAAGACGGTTATCAATTCGGATTGTGATTCAAACGCACAAATACTTTATAAACTTTAAATTTAGATCCTATACTTCAATATACTCGTAATGGCTCTTTAGGTATATTTATAGATCTGAATAAAATATTAAAAATAAAGTTATTAACTTCTATTTGTTATAAAACAGAGACAAAAACACGTCTTCTTAGAAATAATTTTTTTTTTTAAATTCGTATGTATTTAATAAATAATTATGTTCACGAAAAGTGAGAGATACTAAGATAGATAAGCTGATATGAAGATATACATTTAAATATAAGAATATTAGAAATTCAGTTTCACTCTTTAAAAGGGAGATTAAACTCTTTTTAACTTGAAAATGGAACTTTATTTTTAAATTTATTTATCGTAAATGACAATCCATTTTGAAAATATTGGCGATGTTCATTTTAGTTTTGAAGACAGAACTTTATTATTTAATTTGATTTTATATAATATAAATTAATTATAAAATTACATTTATAATTAAGGCTTTAAATATTTTATTATTTAAGTACTTATAAGTTAAAAGAATTCATACTTTCAATACTACAAATAAGATAAAATTAAGTGAATTATCAGTGCGAAAATATTTAGAAATGGAATAATTCTATTTGTGAAAAGAATCGATGAATATAAAATGTAAAATTTGTAACTTTTAAAATGGTTAGAGAGAAAAAGTGAATTTCTGATTTTTCACTTTAGTCAATCAAACTTTCTGTGACTGGTGCGTCGTTAGAAAAAGTACCTCTTCTTAAAGGAATCTTATAAAGCATTGAAATACGTTAACGTAAATCGAAATTTATTTCAGTATTATCTCAATCTCTTTCTCCCTCTCACACACACCACACACACACACACACACACTTATAATTCTATTTCATGCTTGAGTTAAGAAATATTATAGAATGAAAACCACCTCTCAATCTCTCCAGTCCATAAGTGAAACCTATATTAAATCGACCTTTAAGGATAGATTTGTAATAATGATATAAAATAACAAAATATTAATTACAAACATCAAGTATAGAGAAAAACTTTAAAAAAAGAAGAAGAATTGTATTTTATTCTTTGTGAAAAGTCATTAAATTTTTTTTTAATACATTTATAAAACTTAAACTTCTCAATTTGATTACTTTCAGCTTTTTACTCTTTTTGCCCTCGTGGTTGTCTCCTTTGCCAGTCATCACTACGGCTATGGCCCAGTCCACCCTGCTGTAAGAAGAACCAAATGTCCTTTTCTTATAGATCTAATTTAGTTATCGTTTCATACGTGAAACCTCTTTCTGAAAGGTACAATTACCCTTAAAATTCAGTGAAAAGTTCAATGTTATCAATGAGTAAACCATGTAACCATTTTAGGTCCCCGCCAACTACAACTTCGATTGGGCAGTTCAGGACTCGAACTCCGGTAACAATTTCGGACAACGAGAATCCCGTAAACATGATGACACGAAGGGCTCCTATTATGTCCTCCTTCCCGACGGAAGGACGCAGAAGGTCACATATTCCGTGAGCGGAAACTCAGGATTCATCGCCGACGTTCAGTATGAGGGTCAACCACGTTACGCACCCCACCATCCCCGTCCAGTATATGGACACAAATGAAGCTCCTCTTAAATGGAATAAACACTTCCGTTTCCTTTATTTGTTTTCAAATTAAATGGAATTATGAAGTTGTATATAATATATAAATTATTTTTATAATAATTTCTTTGTAATTTTAATTCTATTCTTTCCTATTATATTATTGTATTAATATAGATGAAGTGATACATTTTTATTCGAAAGAAGAATAGAAACAATGGAGAGTCGCTGATGAAAGATTTAGTCACCTCCGAGTGTTTCGTCTCTTACAGATGGTTTCCTCAGGAAAATGGTCCTATCGAATTTCATTGGAAAGACATTTATAACATAAAACTATCCAATTCGAAATGTGAATTTCAGCACATTACAAATATAACGACTTCTATTTTATATGAGTTCAGTGTCTCTTAATCCTTCAGTGTACAGTGTTACTTTACTGATTTTGTTGTGGCTAACGCCAGACCATTGTGTTCAGCCTCTGAAAAGAACTCCCTGCGATAAAGGGCTAATTTTATAAGTTTTATTCGTTATTCTGTGGTACGGTTCACTTTTAAAAATTAAGATCCGATTCTAACAAATAACGATTTAAAACCTGACTATGATTATTAATTTACGGAAGCAATGGATTGATGAGAGCTATGTTGAATCTGATAGAGTTCGAAATTTTGATCCAAGCACAAATTCATTTGAAATTGAGTGTAGTTCATAGAGTGTAATTCCCGTTTTTAGTCTGTACTCAACAAGAAGAAATTCGCGAATGATAATCTTACATGAAAAAATTCGCAATTAACCCACATCCCCTTTTCCAGTTTATGTGTCACTGTCCTTAAATCAGAAAACTTTTCCCATAGAGGAAACTCCCACATCAATATTTTCCACATTCGGACGTGAATGAGAATGACACTGAGTGGAAAGTAAACACTTACGAAGGTTTATAAGTTGCCAGTGAATAACAGTACGGAATAGTGTAACAGACATCTCTACATATGTAATCCTGAAACTTGAAGAAAGAGAAAAATTTAAATTCATTAACAAATAAATGCGAATATAATTTCTATTTAAGGGTAACATATTTAATAACTTATTTTAATAATTGTAATGAGGAGGTTTACATATTCATTTTACGATAATTGGATATAATGTATTTATTAAATATTTTATATATTTAAAGAATATAACTATATATTAATTATTGTCTTTCAAAATGCGTTGTGATAGGGTAAGTAGCCAACTTAACCCAACTGAGGAGGAAGCAGGTGGAGACGAAACCAAAGCCTCACTAATCATAGTCTACCACCGTAGTAGTATAGTGTCAAAAGGGTAGAGTGCAATGCAATTGCAAAATATTACGTAATGTTGCAAGAGTGCCACCCCCACCCCTTTATTGCCACCCCCCAACCCCCTTTGTTGCCAAAAAAAAAAGAAAAAAAGAGAGAGTGAGTGCTGATCTTTGTTGCCAACCCCAAAATGGGATTGCAAGGGGTATGCAACTTGGAGGCGGAGTTCTCCCCAAGCTGAACCCCCCCAAAGGGGCATGCCTATCCTAAGTGCGCCTCTTTGGGGAGGAAGGGGTTTCCTCACCCCACAAAGGGGCAGAAAGAGAAAGAGAGAGAGAGGAGAGGACCCAGAGCTGGGAGCCCAGACTTGGACGTTCACTCGGCTGATTGCCGAGCTCATATGACTCCGTCGTCCGCCTCCCGCTCTTTTATAGACCTCTGATCAGCCAGTTGGCTGAGTTGCCATACAACGCCATATATATAATTATTATGCAGCCAGTTGGCTGCTGAGTTGCCAGATTCATTATTTATTTTAAATAAGCTTATGTTACAGTTGGCTCAGCTGTCAGCCTCGTTACTTTTCTATTCAATTAATCTGTTTTAGAGAATGATATAAACGTGTTCAAGGAATAAATAAAACACCATTACAACGTTCTGTTTATTAATTATTGGATATACAATAGGATATATATATATATATATCAAATAATAGAACGTGGAATATATAATCATGCAAATCATAGTATTACTAAATATTAGAAAATATATATTTATATTATTATAGTCGTACAAAACATGGAAAATATATAATCATACAAAGCACAGTATTAATCAAATATCAGAAAAATATATAGTTATATTATCAAAAGTTATATTATCAAATATTAGTACAGGAAAAATATAGTTATATTAATTATACATAATTGTACAAAACATAGTATTAACCAAATATTAGAGAAATATATATATTTATATTAATTATATATAATCGTACAAAACGGAGTATTAGCAAAATATTACAGTAAAAATATATATATATATATTGTCTTTACGTTCTACGGGACAAAACGGCAAATTTAATGCTGATTGATGCTACATCAACATCGGCATTACTCTGCACGATGTGGGAAAAACACTCAAGCATCAAATCGCTGCTTAACTGATACGGCGGTTTATATTCAATGTAAAAGGTTTTCATATCATTCAACACTATTTTTGTACCCACTTAAACTCGGCAGGTAAGTTGTCTTTAAGCGCACTAGAACGCAATCAAAAGCACGCGCAAAAACGTCATCGTTAACTATGTCATTAAATACAAGCTTATAATCATGCCTTTCCAATCGAGGGTTTTTTCTTAACGTACCGAACTTTTCAATCGTGAACTCTTCTTCACCCGGCATAGCAGCAATT
Source organism: Bathynomus jamesi (assembly GCA_023014485.1). Classification (NCBI taxonomy): domain Eukaryota; kingdom Metazoa; phylum Arthropoda; class Malacostraca; order Isopoda; family Cirolanidae; genus Bathynomus; species Bathynomus jamesi. The sequence continues at coordinate 322,272 of JAJOZX010003745.1, read as the reverse complement.
GAAATAATCTTCCAAGTCGTAACGGCAGCTATCTACTATATAGAGGTACAATTCTTCAGGGTGAACAGTGTAGGCGAGCTCAGCTCTCTACCTCTCAAACGTTTTGTACCAAAGCTCGGGATATTTCGAAGAGTCTAAGCCTTTTAAATACGCATCCAGAGCTAGCTCATTCTCTCCCTGCACATTCCTACATTCAACAAATCCGTCGAGCAGAGCGATGTAAGCGTACTCAAGTATTTTGTCAAAGTAAATCATGTCTGAGATACGTGTGTCTAATATAGGCTTCAGCTTACGGAATCCACGATCTCAAACATTCTGTCGAGGATGAAACGGTTTCGTGTAGGAACAAGAACCATTATCAGCTGTTTCTTCCACATCAATCGTATATCAACGCATGGTTGATTGTTATTTACACTCAATGTACAAACAACGGTATATGAGGAGGCTTCACTAATCACCTCTCTTATTATACCTACGTCAGCTGGTATTTTATAGCGGTCCTCAGCCCACCTCTCAACTACCGCGAAGATTTTATGCATCTCCTCAAGATTTAAATAAATAACGTTGCGCTTGCTCGCAGGTCTACTGTCGTTTCAAGCACACAGTTAATGGTGCCGGTTTCCCGCCTGAACACACGCAACGACTTCGTCACGGAGACGTCGTACGAGGCGTTGAGAATGCTTCTCAAAGGGAGTTCCATCGTATTCATCGAGATGACTATGGCACATCCACTCGGTGCAAGCTCTGAGAAGACTATGAGCCGTGAGGCACGCAGGTAGGCAGGAACGGTTCGATGGGGGTTGACTCACCCTGATATACGTGAATGGGTTTGTTCGAACCCGTATGATCCGTGAGGTGCGAGTCGCACCATAATCTAATGAAACCTGTGCGGAGCTGGCCCAACATGAATTGTTGTACCCCATTATACTGGGTAGGCGTTTTGAGAAATTTTCCGGTACAAGAACTAATTTCGGTTTTAACGTTTTATCACTACCACTCCCCCGAATAGCACCAGACAGTTTTCTCAGGGTAAATTTCATGAACTAGGCACATTTTATAATGTTTTATCTCTCCTAAAAATCTTCACACTGCGGGGCGCTGTTAGAGAGAAACATATGTTCATATTTAGGCTTTTTATTTAACAGGCGATACTCATCTCTAAAATCTGTTAAAAACTCACATAACCCTTTAGCCACAACCTCACTACAAACCTCATCATGATATATTTAATGTAGTGGTAAAAATACTTAAGATTGTCCATGATAACGAGATTCACATTTTCAGTCGTAGGGTATGAGTAATCGACATGGTGTAGCATGATATAATACCGTTTATCACACCACTCATCCACAAGGCTCACTACCCATAACTGTTGTTTAGCTTCTGAGCGTGCCGCTTCTTCTACCACGCGGTGCACGTGTGTCTTTATAAAGCTTAGTTCTACAACATACTTCAGTACATCGTCTGTACTGCGAAATCCTACAACCCCCTCGCCAGAATATCCATGGAGTATTTGAATAGCCTGACCCTTCGCACGATTCAATTCTTCCTTAAAAGAGTCAAAGGATGCTGGGATTGGGAGTTTTTCAGTATCCACTACATCTACGCCCTTTACTAAATATCACTTTATAAATGTTGAACACGCGATATTAAAGGTGGCCATTTTCTTCTACGCGGGAGAGAATACACGTCTGAGCTCAAGGGTATACAGAGGCCAACTGAGAACGCGGGGACAGAGGTCTGCTTAGGGTACGGGATGAATCACGTCCCCGATCCTACAGTGGGTGGGGCTTAACTTTTACTGTACATACGCACGCACGCAATGTGAAACACAAGTTGAAGTACGATTTATTTAATAAACGAAATAATCGTCATATACATATTTACAAATACGTGCAATAAATAAATTAACAATAGGCCCATCAAAGATTGCTCTCAATACATACATATTTACAAATATGTGTGATGAATAAGTTAGCAATACACCCATCAAAGTTTATGGTAACCAAAGGGTACGGTATCATAGGTACCAGGTAACTGGTAACGCTTCCTATAGGTGTTACGGCACACCTTTGTACCCCTAAGTTCCTTCACGCCCCCCCAGCTTCTGCGCCCGAAAATTGTGGGTGCCTACAATTAGGTGGGGAGGCCGTTCGCCCTCATCATCGTCCAAACACACTAGTTCCTTAAGCGAATCAAATTTAACGACCCGTTGATTCGCTTGGTTAAGCGTGATACCCTTCGCCTTCACGATATATTTCGTTTCTTTCCCTATCCTCACCCATACCCCATACGTTTTAGGTCCCGTTGAGACAAAAGGGTCGGCGTATGCGTTGTCCCCATACTCATCCTTGATCTCATCAGTGAGCTTGCCGAGGAATTCACCAATTGCAGGCATGTATTCACCCTCTCTCGCTGTAAATATCACTCTATCTGTATCGGCATACAAGACTCTCTGCCCAAGAGAATGCAGTAGACCCCAAAGTTTGAAGCTGGCTACAGGAATGTTTGTAACCCTTGAGGTATATGTGGTCAATTCAGTGTTGTTGTACTTTACTATGTAAGTATTACCTACATTCACGATTTCCATGACTTCTTTATCGGTTGCGTTGGCATAATCCCAGACTTCGCTATAGCTTTGTGTCAAATGAACGTTACCCTTGCCAGTATTCTGTGCAAATTTTCCCCATAGGCTGTTTAGACACAACTTTGCACTAAAGCGCTTGCCAGGATTCTTTACAATTTGGGCGCGATCAAGTTGTATACCTTCGTGGTCGCGGTAGCGTTGAATATAGGCAGAATTTTCATCTTCGGCGTCAAATCCTCGCGGATACCCTAATGCCTCAACCTTATCCTTCAAAAATGCGTTTATATACGTTGTGAAAAGGTTGGGTAGCTTCTGAAACCTCCAAACCTCATGTATCTTCAGTATGTTATACCCATGGCGTACGGCTAGGGCCAGCTCAGGACTTGTATATACGCCTCTGATCTTACGTTGGTGGGGTGTATGGTTACAATTACCGTTATTCTCTTCCGCACACTTCACGCACAGGGGAAACATGAGCTTGTGGCCGTGGTGGGCACCGTTAACCAAAAAGTTAACTTCGATAACGATAATCCGTTAACCCCAATTTTTAACTCCAATAACGATAATCCGATAATTTTACTACAAAATTAACGGAAGTTAACGATAATCCGTTAACGATAACTATTTATTTACTAACATTTAAAAAAATCAAGGAAAAATGCTTTAAAACCCATAGAAAATGTTTATTTATGCAAAATCCAACAATAAATAGGTATTTAACTGTATTTTTATCAAGTTTTGCAACTTTTTTGCTTAATAACTTTTTTTTTATTTTTAATAAAAAATGTACTGATTACATGTTATGAAACCTTTGTAACCACTAACCATTAACTAAATTTTATTTACCGAGAATTATTATGGCGGGAACTGAAAGGTAAAATTAAATTTTAGGCACATTTATTAAAGACTATGACACAATGTGCTGGTTGCCCTTCAGAAAGACCAACTTCTCAAAGTTAGGCCCAACTGCCAGTCTTGACCTCTTGGGCCTCCCCAACCTCCCCTTGCGAGATCTGGAAGCAGACTGAAGTTATGGCGGTTTGAATTCATTCGCGGAGCGGTGATCTTCCGTGAATGACTCCTCGCAGTTAACGTGTTAACGGACTTTAACAGACTAAATATCGAGTTATCGGAAGTTAACTGGTCCGATAACGATAAATGGAAATTAACTTCCGTTAATAGTCCGTTAAAAAAAGTTAACTTCGTTAATTAACTGTTATCGGATTAACGCTTTAGTGCCCAACACTGGCTTGTGGTCAATGACGACGGGTAAGATTGGCATCCATAATTCTCGAGGGGCGAGCGCGTCTACGAAAGAGAGCCGAAAGTAGCGATCATTCAAATTTCTTGAAAATTCATTGATGGAGGGCAGGCTAGGACCCACCAATTTCTCAGGAGCACCCACGGGGTACGGGTTGTTCTTCATCACGTATGGGTATAAAGAACAGAAGTCGTAGTAGTGAAGTTTCACACCCTCCGTAGGTGGAAAGTATAGCTTGAAGGGGTTTGTACGCCCACCGAACGAGCTATCACCGCATTTGAGAGTATCCAGTACCAATGAACGCTTGATCGTGTTTATTTCCTCACGGTGCACCTCGTCTGTCTCCATCCGTGCATCATATTCATGCTCCCACAAGACTTTGTGAGTAAACTGGGACCCTATAAGTTGATCGCGGGTGCGGGTCCATGCAAGACAGTCGGCAGGAGATCTACCGTGGATATCTCCGGTGATTCCACACTCAGGACGGGGGCATCCATGCCACCAGCATCCGTTAAAGGAGTATACAGTCTTCACACCAGTGACACGGTTTTCATTTACTCCATCAACCCAAAAAACACGACCATTTATCTTAATGGGTACTTCACCCGTGTTGCGGGCGTGCTTTATGTATATACCTGTCTGTTGCTGTAGGTGTATGAGCCAGTAAATAGTCTTGTGTCCGTAACTGCGGGGGTTGTTTCTGTGAATAATGGCTAAGGTGGCTTTAGGCATGAAGTTGTTCTTGAACACCGTAAAGCAGAGTGACGCGATGGTGGTTGCGACTTGCGGCGGATCGCATTTGAAACGGCCTATGTACATTCTTCTAAAGGCCTGGAAACATACTCTAAGCACATGTACATCATTCACGCAATAACGCTCACATTCATCAGCTATATTATAAGGATTACGTTCACTAAAACTGCTGTAGTATCGATCAAAGTCTTCACGTTCATCTGCACTCATACAATCATGGTTAAAATAATGTTTGGGTGGAGGTAGCCCCACGTAATTTAAAGTCTTGCTAGTGAGGAAAGTGTAAGGGAAGTAGCCTTTTGATATTTCAGCTGCTACCCCCATCACCTTGGGTAGCTTTGCTAATTTACAAGGCGTGAATAATAAAGTATCTTTAAATTGCTCATTACCTCTTATTTACATCTGTATAAGTTTGTTTCCTCTTTTCAAGGGATCACCTGTAAATATCTCAGAGGACTCGTGCTCGAGCAGCTCCTTATAAAGGAACTGTGTGCCAAATTTTGCCCCGTTATAGGCAAGAATATACACAGTCATTTTTTTTAACTTGTCGGCTAACTTGACAATATAGGATACAAATAGTTTCACAGGGCTATCGTGGACATTCGTTTTAAAAACGTTTGCCCGTTTACCGCATTTGTGACACTCATCACACTCGATCTCCATACACTCGTCGCAGATAGTCTGGCTCACAAGTAAGTGTGGAACTACCTCTTTGGTTTTGGCATTCGTATATGTTTCTATATCGTAGTATACAGTTATACAAGGGCTGCTTTTAGGCTTTGCGTCTTTCATATGACATACATGCTTTACGCCATCCGCCTTATATTTCTCATGGCATGTAGAACAGTGAATTTCGTCACACTTGTGCTTGAAATTTCCGCTACCATTCAAGGTGTGAAACATGCCACATTCACAGATTCTCATTTTCCTGCACGCGCCAATCAATTTATGGAGCTCAAAACAGTTATTGTTGAAAAATGTGCGTCTACCCACATTACAATCCCTCTTCTCAACTTCAACTACACGGCTTTCACATTTGGGGCTTTTACACTGCTCACATACCATGTGGCAGTCTTTACAATGTTTCACTGTATCATCTGCAAACTCGAGGCACCCCTTACACAAATTATGATGTCGCCCATATTTTCGGCTTTTATCATAACTCGCGTAAAGACACCTTATATTACGGATGGGGAGATACGTTGTACCTGACAGTCCTAAAATAAGTAGGGGTTTTGTACGATCTCTCACACTGCTTTTAAAAACATACACAGTCTTACGACGATCATCCAGGCCAAATACAACTATACGAGCATTCATTTCCTGTTCGACCCTTCTCAGCTCTTCAGGACCCATATTACAGTCAAATTCAAGTTCACAGTTTACAGCTAGTTTACGGGCACGCTCCACGATCGTGGGCAACCAAATATGAACGGCTCTCGTATTTTGTACAGTAAACATACGCGCTAAGACTACTGCTATAAAGCCGCAACCACGATCGACGTTTATATGCCTTCTATAAATAACCTGAGAATTGATGTTAAGAGTATACGGAGTGGCACTGTGACCCGCAACACGGAATACACGGTCAATATTTACCGCGAAGTTATCCATATTGAATGCTATACTACTTTGGGCAGCTTGCTTTATACGCCCTAATATATAATCTATATCATCAGTCGCCAAACGTCTAAATGGCACTACCACCCAAAAATCATCTACATTACCATCATCTGAGCCGAAACCGAAGGACAGACTCGTCCTGACCTCGCGCTCGTCGCGATTCTGAAGGGCAAACTCTACAATGCTCTCTACAACGCGACGTAGCCCGCGCTCAATTCCATTGCTATACAGGGATCTAGGGTCAACCCTGACTCTATACCGATTTCTAGTCAAGGCTGGGGTCGGGGTTGCGGAGCGCACCAACTCAAACGTTATATCATCCTCAACAGAACGAGTCACCGCTGAGGAGGATGGACGAGTGCCTATATTGGACGATGTGGGGATTGCGCCGTAAGACGTTGAGGGCGGTGTAAGGGATACTTAAATTCATGTGTGTATTATGCCATATGATGTGTGTAATAAATAATCATTTTTAAATAGTTGGAGCGTTCAAGGTCATCTGTAATAATCTATAGACTACCCCTCAAGCCCACTCTCAACACTTAGATTCCCGTAAGACACAGGCGTCTTCAAGTAACATGAATGCGTAGAGATCTAAGGTGTTAAATTCCATATTATATAATTTATGTGCTAGGTTTAAGAACGCTGGCATTGAAGGATGGAAGGAAGGGACAGTAAAAGCGATAATAGGTTTAATGAAGGAAGTGGAATGAGGATGGAGGTAAGCGTTGTTATGTCGAAGGAAACGAGGTTAGGTGGGGAATTACGAAGAGAGGAGGAAATGCTAAACACAAACTCAAATATTTATTTTAATGCCCTAGACCTAGAAAGACAAAGAGCAAAATACCTTAAACTAACAATGAATTGACAGAAACAGAAGAGTCTGGTCTTAGACGCACTGATAGGTTTAACGTATGTGGCTAGAGGCCGCCACTCAGAATTACCACTATTACCTAAGTCATAATAAGGTTATTTACTATGACAGAGTAGTCATGAGTAGTTATGGAAATAAAATATGATTATACTGTTGATGGCTGACTATATTCAGTTGGGATATAAACTATTGCTGACAATCTTTGGATTCTTGGCTTTTAAGACGAATTTTTTATGCATATGTTCAACAAAATAGGAAATTGGCTGATTATTATTACCATTCGAAGGGTTGGTACCCTTCACAACCGAAATCAATTTCAGAAGGGGTGCATGGTATCCTCATTTCCTTTATCGTCCCAGCACGCTTCACATAAGCCATTTACACAAAGATGGAAAGGCCGTCTGTGCACCACGAGACGACCCAAATGCGGGGAGCAATGGTGACATTGCATGAATATGGTGTGCCAATAAGAGAAATATCAAGACGACTAGACGTTCATCGAAGCACTGTGGAACGGTGGATTCATCGGTATGAAGCAGAAAACTCAATCGCTACTTTGCCGAGGTCTGGTCCTCCGCGTTCAACATCTCAAGAGGAAGATGCTGCGATTGTTAATCATGCCAGAGAGCATCCGTTTGTTCCAGCGACGCATATTTACAGACACCTGAACCTTCGTTGTAGCGCAAATACAGTGAACAACAGACTTCACGAGGCAGGGTATTTTTCTCGCCGTCCAGCTATAAAACCTGCATTGACGATTGAGCATAAAGAGGCGCGGATGGGATTTGCCTTGCAATACTTGCCGCAGGAGGAAGAATTCTGGAGAAAAGTTGTGTACTGTGACGAAAAAACATTTTCAACAGATAGTCATGGTTCCCTGCATTGTTGGAGGCAGCGCGGAAAACGCTATGAAGAAGGAAATGTTTTCCCGAGCAAACGTAGTGGTCACATCAATCTCGGTGTGTGGGGCTGGATGTCTGGCTATGGTGTCGGAGAATTGACTCAAGTAGATGGACGCTTTACTGGACAGCAATATTGCCAGATACTGGAAGAGGTGCTGCTACCCAGTGTTCGTGCGTATCTGGTTCCAGCACCGGAACCATTTTACTTAATGAGAGCGTGGTACGAAGATCACCCAGAGATTATTAATCTAATTCTGCCACCACGTTCTCCTGATTTGAATCCGATTGAAAACCTTTGGGCAATAATGATTAACGAATGGGAGCAACGCAATGAAAGAACATTTGAAGCACTTTTAGCTCACACGAGGAATAGTTGGGAGAGCTTACGCCGCACACCAAACATTCCCTACAATCTGGCCTCTTCTATGCCGCAACGATTGCAAGAAATTATTGATGCTGGAGGAAGCTATACGAAATACTGATGTTAAAGCCATGACGTAAATGTGTATCGAATATATATTTATGTTAATATAGAATTTTATTTTATTTTTATGTTTGACATCTATAAAAGTATATATTGTGACCATGAAAGAACTTTACTTATCCTTAGTTAGAATCTTTTCTTGCAATGTCTACGCTCGTGGAGATGATAATATATGCATTGTTGAAACAAACTATGAGAAGGTAATAGTTTCAGGAAAAAAATAAAAACTGGCAACATCGAGGTCATCACATGTTTATGGGAATTGTTATATGATATGCTACCAATAAACTCTTATATACTACTATATACAGTATACTATATTACGTAATAATTACGATGAACAAATCAAATGCAAATTTCTCTGATTCACGGCCCACCAGTCTTGCTTTAGACCAGTGGTAGTCAAACCGGGGTACGCGAGGGATTTCCTGAGGGTACGTAAGCTCTGCTGCAAAAACAAGCAAGTTGGTTAATCAATTATAAAATGAATTTATACAATTATAATCATTTAAATTTTTTTGAAAATATATATTATAATAATTTATTTATAATATTAATATTTAATTATAAATTTAACTCAACATTGGTACAAGTTATTATTAAATTATTTAATATTAATTATTTTATATTTTTATATTTTAATATTTTATTTAAATTATTATTAAATTATTCGATTTTGGTACAAATTGGTACGAATCGTACGATGCTGTAAAAATAGTAAATTATGTCAAGTCTCGAGCAGTGAATTCACACCTCTAAAATTCTTTGTGAGGAGATGGGCAAAAATCATACTCAGTTGCTTTTGCACACTGAAGTGCGCTGGCTCTCACGACTTTTTGAACTTAGGAATGAAGTGAGAAGTTTACTTAACAGCCGAAATTCAGACTTATTAAAATTTATAGAAAATGAGGAGTGGCTTTGTAAACTGAGTTATTTGGCAGATATATTCACCAAATTAAACGAACTTAATCTTCAACTTCAGGGGTATGACAAAAATATATTGCAGGCACAAGAAAAAGTCAAGGGATTTTTTGGGAAAGTTTTATACTGGATAAAGTGCATAGAAGACAATAATACCACACCTTTCCAAATATTCAGCGAATTCTGTCACGAAAACGAGTTTCTTGTCAGTGACTCAGTTATGAATATTATAAAGCAGCATTTAGTGAGCCTTCGTGAATCATTTTTGCATTACATTCCATGTATTAATAGAGATTCCCCACAAAGTGAATGGATAACGAATCCGTTTTCGAACCTTGCTGTGTCTAATGCGGAGCTTCCCACTCGTTTAAAAGAACAATTGATTGAATTGGCAGCTGACAGCTCACTTAAACATAAATTGAATGACTTTTCTGTCTCCGAGTTTTGGAAATTGGCCCATATTGAATACAAAGAATTAAGTGAATTTGCTATCACCAAACTACTTCCATTCCCATCCACCTATTTATGTGAAAAGGGATTTTCGGCACTGACAGCTATCAAGTCGAGAGAAAAAAAACCGCCTACATCCAGAAGCTTGCCTCATAATGGCACTCACAAATGTTTGTCCGCGAATAGAACAACTTGCTAGTGACAAACAGTCCCACCCATCGCATTAATTACTTGTAAGTATTTAAAATATATATTTTAAAAGCTCAGACGATTTCTAATTAACTGTATTAGATTATAATATTTGCCTGAGTTAAAATTTGTGTAAATTGCTTGAGTTGTGTAAAGTGTAAATTGTATAATTAAAATGCTATGCTATGATATATACATATATATATATATATATATATATATATATATATATATATATATATATATATATATTCATCTAATAATTAGGTGGTCGTAAATAAAGATCGTTTGATGGCTTCATATTCTGTATAAATTGTATAATAACATTTTTATTTTGGAAACTGAGGGGGAGGAGGTACGCCATAATAAAAAAACAAACTAAAGGGGTACGCCAAGGAAAAAGTTTGAATACCACTGCTTTAGACTAATGACTTTCATAAGATGAAATAGGTTTAACATAGTTCGTTTAATAGGTTACCACTTAAAACAATGGATAAACTCTCTATTAGTGAGCGACCGTGACTTCCTTGAAATGCGAGCGCGAGAGGTTCACTGAGGAATTTGGTCATTAGATTCTTCACGTAGGATATATATCACAAACAACAATAGTGACAACAATTCCCAACAATTACTTAATATCAATAATTGCATTTGAGCAAATAATTTAGACTGCGTCAAAATAACTTAGGTATCATGCCATGATTTGGGATATTTGCCGAATTAGTCGTAGTCGTTCTCTATAGTCTACACTCTAGAGACAGTATAATGTAATACCCAGCTAATATTATGATGACTAGGATTGCTCCATAACCATCCCAACATCCCGAAACTTGCTCCATTCTGCTTCTTAATCATTTGTATTTTAAACACTAAAATGTAGCAGAAGTGACGTAATAATGGACGTCATTGATTGTGTTAGAGCAGTTATGTGCACCAATCCGAACACACCTCCGCTGCCATAACCGCCCATTTTATAATTAACAGACTAGCTTGGGACGAGACAGAAGCGTGAGACTTCTTGTAAGCACTGTACATCGTCGTCATTCACGGCTCTGTGGAAGAAGAAAACAAAATATAAGGAGCAGAACTCGTTGTGATATTCTGTAAATGAGTCACTTAGGGGTGTGACGTGTTAGAAATGGATGCTGTAGAAAAATTCAGATTCACGAGCCCATCCACATGTATTATATCTGGACCTACAGGATGTGGTAAAACGGTGTTTATGCTTAAAATTATTAAAAAAAAGGGTGAAATGTTCACAAAATTTGTGCATAAAGTTATATGGTGCTATTCGACATACCAATCAGTGTTCAACGAGTACCAGGACGATGTTTTGTTCCATAAGGGGGTCTATGACGTTAATTCACGAAAGGGAAATGAACATACAGTCATCGTAATTGACGACCTCATGTTGGAGGTGGATAAAACGTTTGCCGAGACATTTACAGTATTCTCCCACCACCTTAACATAAGCGTGTTCTTCATCAATCAGAATCTATTTTTCAAAAATAGACACATGCGCAATGTATCGTTAAATACGCAATATCTAGTCTTATTCGCTCAACGTAGAGATGTGTCACAAATTGGGGTATTAGCCAGTCAAATGTTCCCGAGTCAGCGTAAGGAGTTTTTGGAGGTTTATAAAGAGGTCACAAAGCAACGTTATGGATATTTGCTTTGTGACCTTCACCCGCGAAACACGTTTAGGGTGCTTCTAAGAACGAATATATTTCCAAACGAGCCTGAAACCGTGTACATTCCAGAATGATGAATAGGCTAAAGAAATGAAATACCGTGAATTAATAAAAATCTATCAACGACTGCCTCGGTCGTTGCAGCAGATGCTTGTTAAAAATATCGACTCTGACTTTTTAAAATGCCTCTGCGAAATCTGCCTCAATGTTATAAAATGTAATGTTCCAATGAAATCCTGTCAGAAGGCTCGCTTTCGTCGTTACAAGAACATAATACGTACGCTCGCCCATAACAGTCAGGCTGTGAGTAAGGAAAAGCGTATTATTGTACAAAGAGGCGGTTCGTTCCTACCCATCTTATTTTCAATGTTGGGTCCTTTACTGACTAGATTAATATAATAAAGAAGGTGGTTGTGATCCCGCACGAACTGTATGCTTCATTACAAAGGACTCCAGACGCTGCTCTAGAGCCCCGTAAAAGTAGGCTTAAAAGAATGGAGAGTGAGCTACTATCCCTATTAAACAGTGAAAAGACGCCTGATGAGAAAAGGGTTTTGTATCAAGAGGCTTTGCAGAAATATCTTCACGAGTAAGAAGATTATAAACATCCTACAGAGCTCCCCGTGAGGCACAGCTCGAGTAGCGCTGAGCATAGTGGTACAGGGGTTGAGCAACCATAGAATAGCGAAACACAGCACATCGAACATGTGCTAAAAAACAGCCTCCCCCATACATTGAGGAATAAAATACGCAAATGGCTAACGTATTAAGTAAGCACTATTATGACATTTCTAGCCCAGCATCCTATGGTGGCGTTAATAGACTGTACAGAGGTACTTATGGTGTAAGGAAAAAGGATGTAGAGAGATTTTTGCGTGCCCAGGATGCTTACACACTTCACAAACCGGTGAGAAAAAGGTTTAAAACAGCAAAGACAACAGCCGCTTCGATTGATTCTATTTGGCAGGCAGATTTAACAGACATGCAAAGATATTCGGTGTACAACGATGGTTACCGCTACATCCTATTCATAATAGATGTATTCTCTAGATACCTGTGGCTAGTTCCTCTGAAAAATAAATCGCCTGAAACAGTCGCTAAAGCAACCAAAACACTGATGTTGAAAGAAAACAGGATTCCAGGCTATTTTTGTATGGACATGGGGAAAGAATTTATAGGGCGTGCTTTTCAGAACATGTTGTCAGAGTTTAATATCAGCTATTACACTTCCAACTCTATACATAAAGCATCTTTAGCTGAAAGAGTTCAACGTACCATAAAGGAACGCATGCACCGTTATTTTACACATAAAAGCACGCTCAGATATATAAACGTTCTCGATTCACTGGCTTCATCCTACAACCGCTCACACCACCGTACGATCGGTACAACGCCTAACGATGTTTTAGATAGAGGCAGGAGTCCAAGAAGTGATGGACCACCACCACCACCGCCACCACAATCTGTGCTTTCAAAATCAATGATTATGTAAGGTTGTCACGTTCGGGAAATAAATTCGCGAAGGGTTTTCAGCAAGGATGGACACGCGAGATTTTTAAAGTTAGGGCTATGAGGCCTAAAGGCGAGATAATGATGTATTACGTTGAAGATTTGAATGTGGAAGAAATCTCGGGGGGTTTTTACCCCGAGGAACTTCAGAAAGTGGCATTTAATTTAGGAAAAAATGTGTTTAAAATTGAGAAAATTTTAGCAACCAAAGGTACAGGAAAGAGAAAAATGTACCTGGTGAAGTGGCTAGGTTAGCCGGAAAGCTTCAACACCTATATAAAAGCTGATGCAGTCATGAAGCTTAATTAGTATGCAGCATGGCCCCCAACCATTTCTACGTCAAGCTCCCATCCTCATCATCCCTGTCTGTACACTAGCGTGTAGCATCACTGGACAAAGTGTAACGGATCAAGAGGCACATTTCAGGTTTTGTACAATTGACCTCCCTAAATTCAAAAATGAAAATATAATTGTTTTGTGTCAAGTGCAACACCTTTTTCGCATGTTAAAATCGTGAAAATTGCTAGTTACCCATAACTTTTGGACACTTGCTTCCCTAGGGTTTGAGATATCATTTGACCCCTTACAATGTACTGCTTTTCAGGAATAATAGAAAAGTATATTTTTAGAATAAACATATACCCTGTAGGTAGGTAGGTAGGTAGATTAGATAGTTTTATTTAGTAAATGATACATTAAAATCTTGTTTAGTTTTGAATGATGGCATAAAGTCACGGGATTTAAGTACTGCTCTAATGTAACCATCTCTTGAATCCTTTCCATACACTGCCCCAGACGCTTCTGTTACCATCCTAACAGCGTTCTACACCTTGGGAGTGACATGGTATCCGGACAACAAGGGGCTCTTCAGTGATCTTATCGAGTTGTTCGACAGAGAACTGCTTCGTGAGTGGTGGTTCCATTGTGCACTCTTCCACTGGTGGAAGTAAATCTTTCAAATTCTGAGCACTTTGATCTTTGGTGGCCGAAATTCTCTGACTTGCTGACTTGCAGGTTTGGGAGCTCGTCGAAATGGTCTTGATTACATCGATGGCCAATTTCCGGTTTGCTTGATCTGCATCTGCAAGCATTGCCAGTAGAACATTTTCAGGGTGAGCCCAATATGCATTTCTTTGGATCACAGGCCATGTGACAGTCTTGCTAGCTGGTGGCAGTAATCGTAGCAGCTTGATTTGCTCCAGGAAATGTTTTGGGCCATCTGTGCACCTTGGATGGCACTTGATGCTAAACCACATGGGTCCATAGTGGCACACGACAAACTGTGTGAGTGAATACAGTTCATCACTTGGCTGCGCCATCGCTACATATACTGTAGCCGACAAATTCTACTGGCAGTTGTAACCCATCTTGCATGGGAGATTGGTCCAGGCTTCTCTCGTAGAAGATCTTCATTAATGACACCAGTCGGGAGAGTGTGGCCATCAGCAATACATTGAATTCCTCTAGAGGAAAGTGGCAAACTTGCAAATGTGGCCAAAGCTTTACCAATTGGTCCTTTCCATTGAGTTGCAGATTCTTTTGGGCCGATGAGTTCCATGCACAAGTGGCGCAGTGGGAGTTCATTTAAATGCAGACTACAGATGAACCAGTGCAAAGGGCGACCCAGGCGGCACTCTAGCAGGTGTATTGCTCCACTTCTGTGCCCTGTGTTTGTTGCTGTGCTGTCGGCTCCCACTACAATTATCTTGTCTGCAATACCCATTTCTTCAATCGCATTTTGAAGTCCATCCGCAATGACAGTGCCAGTTCCTCGTTCCAGTGTCAGATGGCTTAGATAGAAGGTTCCAGGCTCTCCGACCAGCACATAGTGGTCCTCAACTTTCTTTGTGCTGTACCATTTGTTCCCATTTTTCTCTTTGACAAGTGTCATGTCTTTCCGCCCATCAAAAAATAAAGCAGTGACTTCCACATCGTGGTAAGTTACTGCTTCCTTCAGATCCCTCCGTACCTTCTGCCGTGCTCTCCACACTTTGTGTTGGTCAATTTACGTTTATCTGATCATCAGAACTAATGATGCCATAGTCAACCAATGTTACAGTGCTGATAGCTGCAACAGCCCTGTTCGATACACCATACCGGTCAGCTTCCAAAGCAACAGTGGGAATCGGTGTGATGTTCCTGTCCTCCTGGGCACTATCACCCATCCACTCATCACCAACACTTTCACCACTGGAGTCTGCTTCTGCTTGAGCTGATTCGACCACATCTGCAGAGAATGCTACCTCTTGCTGTTCTGTTTTTCTTCTATTCTCTTCTTCTTGTCTTTCTTGCATCCGATCCTCTCTTGACTTCCTTCTCTCCATCATCTGAGTCACATTCGTATCCACCCGACTGATCTGCATGATCCGCGTGGTTCTCTGGTCGATCAGAAAGGCATGCTCTCGTCGTGGAACTTTCATTTCCTTTTCACAGTGGCATGCAGACAGATCATCGCATTGGCAGACAGCTATGTCAAACAATTGATTCAAGCTTTCCTCGAACTTCTTGGTTTTTGTGGCCTGCTTGCCTTGCTTCGATGCTTGTGAGCCTTTTTCCATCAATCGGAGCAGCTTGGTCTTCACATTCTTGATTGGCTGTGATGGAATGTTAGCACGATTTCAAAGGTCAATGAGTGTTTGGCATACCTCCGAAAGAATCTCTCTGTTGCTGGTGTACTTGTTCTCCTTCAAGAAGAGGAAATGCCTTGCAACTTGTATACGGGTTGGAAGTTCAGACAGAGGAAACTCTGATAGTGGAGAACCAAAGACAATGTGGCTGGCAGATCCCCGTGTTCTTTGCGTGCTCATTGTACCAGCAAAACTCAACAAGTATCACACAGGAACACTGAAACAAAAACACAAACGTATAAATAAAAATATATATGATTATGAGTGTGATATATATATATATATATATATATATATATATATATATATATAAGGCTTGGTTTATTGATAAACAATAAGTTTACCAATATATATATAAAAATATACTGCACACACATATGTATTATGTATATAAATATTCATAGGTATATATATACCCTAAGACATATAACAAACTTATAAACAATGTAAAACACAACAAAACAAAGAAATGTGTATAATGTATATATCACAAAACGCACCTTTCGTTAGTACCTTGGGGTTTTTGAACACCCCATCCACAGAAAAAACACTTGTTTCTCTCAAGCGAGCTAGCGTAGAACTAAGAAATTCCAGGGGATGACTCACTGAGAATAATTAGAAAGCTGCCAGAAGTACCATGTCAATCAGTGTTGCCAACTGTAATTAACAAGAATTTTGTATTTTTTACATGCGAAAAAGGAGGTGTTCTGCTTGTTGTAGAAAATTTTTGATTTCTTTTCTGAAATCAGCAAGTTGATTGTACAAAACCTGAAATGTGCCTCCAGATCGCTCATGACGCTACACGCTACTGTACACCCTAACAATACACTAGCCAATTTTGTAACAGAACTCCATGGTCCCATTGAATTGGGTCGTGATTCGTATGAGGTGGGGATATGTGAAATTCAGCTGGATACCGTCTTTTTAAATATTGAATATAAAGATGCCGTTTTTACAATTCTTAGAAACTGTGATGAGTGTGCAAAAGCCGGGGGGGGGGGGTAACTTGGGATGAAACTATACGTATAGCCCGGAATAAGGCCGCACAGTTTTTCAGTACAACTGTGACACTAGGACCGGGGCGTTATGGTTCGGTTGAGGATATTGTGAGAGACAAACATATGTTTAAAAAACTCACACCCTACGAATGATTTAATATACGAATTCGTAAACAGAGGAGGCACTGCACATACTCTAATGCTAAAATCAAAGGCTAACAGAAATCTTAAAGACGGAAGAGTGTTCAAAATTATAACCTAGGGGCGTTATCGAGCAGCCTTCCAAAGAGACACCTTTCACGAGGCACCGGATGACTTGTCCAACTTAGTGTATCAGCTGAAGATGGAGAAATTGGATGTAAGCTCTCAGCCTCCAGACATGTGCTATATTTACAACAATATAGCGGAACACCAATTTGTTGGTGATGCCCAGGCACGACTGCTGCGCGTAGCGCACATTCCCAACCATAGAGGACGGAGCTTGAGTATTACATATGACAGACCCCATTATGTGATTGTCTCAACTAATCGAATAACTAATATCTCAATATATATAAGAACGATTGAGGGTAAAAATTTCCCATTCGGCGACGGGAGCTTAACAGTGAAACTACACTTTCGGCGCACTGAGTTATAATGTCCAGGAAACCATTCACGGTATACCGAGGGGTGAGATACCAGCGTGGCAGTGGACTTGGTTCAATTTTTTCATCCATACTGCGCACAGCTGTACCACAACTGAAGAGGGGGGCTAGGTACCTTGGGAAGAAGGCTTTACAAACAGGTTTTAACGCAGCAGAGGAAATGCTCGCGGGAATTAAACCTAAAGAAGCTCTAAAAAAACATTTAAAACGTACACGGGATGAAATCAACAAAGATGCTAAGAGAAAAATGCGTGGCGGAGGAAAGAAGAGAATTGATAGGAAGAAGGGGGTACCAACACGTGGTGTAAAGAAGAGAACTGTTAGGAAGAAGAAGGGGTCCCGTGGTATTAAACGTAAAAGGGTGCCAAAAAGGAAGTGTTCTAAGCGTATGAAACCTGTGACCGATCATTTTTTTAACTGATATAAACTGAGGATGCTACTCTCAAGATTCATATATTGACTGATACTCGTCGGGAGAGGTGGCACTGTTTCTAACTCACGATGGCACGTTTCATTCATCCTTGTAGTTCACAGTGCTGTAAATCGGAGCTATCCCTCTTTGATCTGCCTCCAACTCAAGTATCTATTGAGCACAGTGACTTTATTACAATTAACCCTTTAAACACGATTAGTTCACCCAGTGCCCCTATAGAATTCGTGATACCCAGCTCAGGCCAATACTTTTTTGATCCGGGCTGTATGGACATGTATACTAATGTATAGCTCATTCTGATGGAACGGATTGCGATGATAATTATGCTGCATACCGAGAAAAAAACTTTCTGCACACCATATTCAGCCAGTGTGACGTATATTTAAATCAGACTAACATCTCGGCAGGCACGGGGTACTACCACCTACGATCGTATGTGGAAAATGCCCTCAACTTTTCAAAAGAAGCGAAGGATACCTTTTTATTTGCCGAGGGGTATTATCACATTAAAGATGAGGGTAGTATAAAGGATAAATTTAAAAATTCTAAAAAAAAGATATACGAATGTTTTGGACGCCTGCACACGGACTTTACATTCCAGGAGAAGTTGCTTATGAACGGGGTAGATATGAAATTGAAACTTACCCCCACGAGCCCTGAGATCTGTATAAATCTGGGCGTTGACCAAGAAGAATGCGCGAAACCTGTTGTGATCCACATCATGGAGGCATATTTGCGTATACGCCGAGTGAAGCTAAGTTCCGCGAAACATATAGAAATTGAGAAAGAACTGTTACACACCACAGTGAATTATTCATCACACATATTTGTAAATATATATGTATTGAGAACAATCTTTGATGTGCTTATTGTTAATTTATTTATTGCACGTATTTGTAAATATGCACATGCTGATTATTTCATTTATTAAATAAATCGTACTTCAACTTGTGTTTCATTTTGCGTGCGTGCGTATGTACAGTAAAAGTTAAGCCCCACCCACTGTAGGACCGAGGACGTGATTCATCCCGTAGCCTGAGCAGACCTCTGTCCCCGCGTTCTCAGTTGGCCTCTGTATACCCTTGATCTCAGACGTGTATTCTCTCCCGCGTAGAAGAAAATGGCCACCTTTAATATCGCGTGTTCAACATTTATGAAGTGGTATTCAGTAAAGGGCGTAGATGTAGTGGATACTGAAAAACTCCCTATCCCAGCATCCTTTGACTCTTTTAAGGAAGCATTGAATCGTGCGAAGGGTCAGGCTATTCAAATACTCCATGGATATTCTGGCGAGGGGGTTGTAGGATTCGCAGTACAGACGATGTACTGAAGTATGTTGTAGAACTAAGCTTTATAAAGACACACGTGCACCGCGTGGTAGAAGAAACGGCACACTCAGAAGCTAAACAACAGTTATGGGTAGTGAGTGAGCCTTGTGGATGAGTGGTGTGATAAACGGTATTATATCATGCTACACCATGTTGATTACTCATACCCTACGACTGAAAATGTGAATCTCGTTATCATGGACAATCTTAAGTATTTTTACTACTACATTAACATATGTCATGATGAGGTTATGTGAGTTTTTAACAGATTTTAGAGATGAGTATCGCCTGTTAAATAAAAAGTCTAAATATGAACATATGTTTCTCTCTAACAGCGCCCCGCAGTGTGCAGATTTTTAGGAGAGATAAAACATTATAAAATGTGCCTAGTTCATGAAATTTACCCTGAAGAAAACTGTCTGGTGCTAATTCGGGGGAGTGGTAGTGATAAAACGTTAAAACCGAAATTAGTTCTTGTACCAGAAAATTTCTGAAAACGCCTACCCAGTATAATGGGGTACAACAATTCGTGTTGGGCCAGCTCCGCACAGGTTTCATTAGATTATGGTGCGACTCGCACCTCACGGATCATACGGGTTCGAACAAACCCATTCACGTATTATCAGGGTGAGTCAACCGCCTTTCGAACCGTTCGTGCCTACTTGCGTGCCTCACGCTGCTCATAGTCTTCTCAGAGCTTGCACCGAGTGGATGTGCCATAGTCATCTCGATGAATACGATGGAACTCCCTTTGAGAAGCATTCTCAACGCCTCGTACGACGTCTCCTTGACGAAGTCGTTGGGTGTGTTCAGGCGGGAAACCGGCACCATTAACTGTGTGCTTGAAACGAACAGTAGACCTGCGAGCAAGCGCAACGTTATTTATTTAAATCTTGAGGAGATGCATAAAATCTTCGCGGTAGTTGAGAGGTGGGCTGAGGACCGCTATAAAATACCAGCTGACGTAGGTATAATAAGAGAGGTGATTAGTGAAGCCTCCTCATATACCGTTGTTTGTACATTGAGTGTAAATAACAATCAACCATGCGTTGATATACGATTGATGTGGAAGAATACAGCTGATAATGGTGTTCTTGTTCCTACACGAAACCGTTTCATCCACGAGAGAATGTTTGAGATCGTCGGATTCCGTAAGCTGAAGCCTATATTAGACACACGTATCTCAGACATGATTTACTTTGACAAAATACTTGAGTACGCTTACATCGCTCTGCTCGACGGATTTGTTGAATGTAAGAATGTGCAGGGAGAGAACGAGCTAGCTCTGGATGCGTATTTAAAAGGCTTAGACTCTTCGAAATATCCCGAGCTTTGGTACAAAACGCTTGAGAGGTAGAGAGCTGAGCTCGCCAACACTGTTCACCCTGAAGAACTGTACCTCTATATAATAGATAGCTGCCGTTACGACTTGGAAGATTATTTCAATTGCTGCTATGCCGGGTGAAGAAGAGTTCACGATTGAAAAGTTCGGTACGTTAAGAAAAAACCCTCGATTGGGAAGGCATGATTATAAGCTTGTATTTAATGACATAGTTAACGATGACGTATTTGCGCGTGCTTTTGATTGCGTTCTAGTGGCGCTTAAAGACAACTTACCTGCCGAGTGTAAAGTGGGTACAAAAATAGTGTTGAATGATATGCAAACCTTTTACATTGAATATAAACCGCCGTATCAGTTAAGCAGCGATTTGATGCTTGAGCGGTTTTCCCACATCGTGCAGAGTAATGCCGATGTTGATGTAGCATCAATCAGCATTGAATTTAGTTTTGTCCCGTAGAACGTAAAGACAATATATATATTTTTTACTGTAATATTTTGCTAATACTCCGTTTTGTACGATTATATATAATTAATATAAATATATACTGTATATTTCTCTAATATTTGGTTAATTCTATGTTTAGTACAATTATATATAATTAATATAACTATATTTTTCCTGTACTAATATTTGATAATATAACTTTTGATAATATAACTATATATTTTTCTGATATTTGATTAATACTGTGCTTTGTATGATTATATATTTTCCATGTTTTGTACGACTATATATAATATAAATATATATTTTTCTAATATTTAGTCAATACTATGATTTGCATGATTATATATTCCCCGTTCTATTATTTGATCATATATATATATCCTATTGTATATCCAATAATGAATAAACAGAACGTTGTAATAGTGTTTTATTTATTCCTTGAACACGTTTATATCATTTTCTAAAACAGAGTAATTGAATAGATAAGTAACGAGGCTGACAGCTCAGCCAACTGTAACATAAACTTATTTAAAATAAATAATGAATCTGGCAACTCAGCAGCCAACTGACTGAATAATAATTATATATATGGCGTTGTCTGGCAACTCAGCCAACTGGCTGATTAGAGGTCTATAAAAGAGCGGGAGGCGGACGATGGAGTCATATGAGCTCGGCAATCAGCCGAGTGAACTTCCAGCTCTGGGCTCCCAGCTCTGGGTCCTCTCTCTCTCTCTCTCTCTCTCTCTCTCTCTCTCTGCCCACGGTTGCCGAAGTTGGTACTAATGTACCAAATTTGGTACTTTCGACCCTCTCTGGTACTATTTGAGCATTTTATTAAATGAAATACTATTCACTTTGATTTTATACAGAGACGAATGCCAGGCACTTAGCTACCTTCATATTTCTCGTAACTTTCTTTTTTAGCGCTTTTTAGGCACTATTTTAATATAGCACCATTTGAAAATCTCATGCAAAACGATTTCATACGATTTTAAAAATACTCATCACTCATTTGGCGACAGTTCGTTATCTTGATGAATTTCAACTTAAAACGTTAAACTTTTATGTAACCTTTCAATGGAAATGTACAGGCGTTTCATATTATCTAATATGTTTACTAATTTAGAATTACTTGAAGCGCTAGATCCTTCAAATGTGAGTGAAGGAAAGCCTAGCTCTATAATTCCCTTAGCAGTAAAGTTCCCCAATATCATTTGTGAAGAAGAGTATGAAGAACTAAACAAAGAATGGCGAGAATTAATTGTTTATGATATGCCACCTTCATGTGATAAGGTGAAAGAACCTGAGAAATATTGGTATGCAGTTTCTATGGAAAAATGTGGTGATCAACCACGTTTTCAAATTTTATCAAAATTGGTGCTAAACCTCATGTCTTTACCACATTCATCTGCTGCTGCTGAAACAATATTTTCGAGAGTGACCAATATTAAAACAAAAAATACGTCTCGACTTAAAACAGAGACACTCAATGGGTTACTGCATAGCAAAAATTTGTTAGAAGGTACTGAATGTAAAACATGGCAACCCCCTCAAAGCCTGGCTGAAAAAGTAATAAACAAAGCATGGTGTATGAATGAGCGATTAGAAGACATGGAAATGGCTGAATTCTAATAAAGGTAGGTTGTTTCTATGCATTTTAAATATTTGGTACTATTTTAGGATTTTTGGTACGTTTTACCATCTTCATTTGGTACTATTTGGAAAACTTCAGTGGCAACCCTGTTTCTGCCCCTTTGGGGGGTTCAGCTTGGGGGAGAACTCCGCCTCCAAGTTGCATACCCCTTGCAATCCCATTTTGGGGTTGGCAACAAAGATCGGCACTCACTCTCTCTTTTTTCTTTTTTTCTTTTTTCTTTTGTTTTTTGCAACAAAGGGGGATGGGGGGTTGGCGATAAAGGGGTGGAGGTGGCACTATTGCAACAAAGGGGGGTGGCACTCTTGCAACAAGGGGTGTGGCACTCTTGCAACATTACGTACTATTTTGCAATTGCATTGCACTCTACCCTTTTGACACCATACTACTACGGTGGTAGACTATGAGTAGTGAGACTTTGGTTTCGTCTCCACCTGCTTCCTCCTCATTTGGGTTGAGTTGGCTACTTACCCTATCACAACGCATTTTCAAAGACAATAATTAATATATAGTTATATTCTTTAAATGTATAAAATATTTAATAAATACATTATATCCAATTATCGTAAAATGAATATGTAAACCTCCTCATTACAATTATTAAAATAAGTTATTAAATATGTTACTGTAGTGATCCGCTCTACCAGATGTAGTGTTCGCCTTTATTTATTTCTTTCTTCATTATTTACGCTTCTTTCTACTTTACTATCGGCTCTTTATTTCATTTATCACTTACTTTCTCTACTCTCTTTTTCGTCGTACCGTATAAAGATTCCGGTAGCCACGCCGAGACGACTAGACTATGAAAGTCCGTTACAACACGAAGGGGGAAGGGGGGTTTATTAATACTCTATTTTAACACTTGTGAACGTTTTATTGATTCCGAAAATGGCTTAGTTAATTTAGGTGGATGCGAGTATGAAATTTTACTAAATATATTTACGTCGGAGAGGGGCACAAAACAATTTGATTTTAAGATCACATGGCTCCAATCTTACGCGTATCGCGCCACCCAAGAGACTGACTCCCTTATGGGGTAGCCCACTCTTTGTCGGCCTCTATTCAGGACTGCCAACTCTAACCATTTTTAACAATTTCAAACAATTTCACAATTTTTAGTAAATAATTTATATTAAACATTTTAATAATTAATTAAACAGAAATTAATATTCTTAACTAAGCATTACTACACTCGCATCACCCCCTTGAAAATAAGTTTTTCCATTAGTAAAACTTATTAATATCGTTTAACAATGTTAATAAATTTATTCAACAAATTTATATATTTTGCAATTTTTTTTTTTTTTTTTTTTTTTTTTTTTTTTAACAATTCAGAGTTGGGATAGACAAGAAATAATTAGAATGACAAATTCCACACATATTTTGTATCATTATAAAAACCGAAAACTTTATAATTTTCACATTTGCATAAAATAACATTTCACACTAATAATTAAATTACAACCTGTAACTAATCTATACATGCCAAAAAAAAATAACGGAAAATTTTCTTACAGTGGCCACACAAATCTCAAGTTCACAATCTATTCCCGCGATTCCTCATCAACGATCGCTTTACATTTGAAACAGTTCTTTGTATAGTTATACAGTTACTATCAGGGCAACATAGAAAAAATATAAGAAAAAGTTTACATAAAATACTGACCAAGAGCGCACATACTACTTCACGAAAACACAACAAATATGGGCAATAATCGCACCCTTTCACTTATAATTTCATTACATAATAATCAGTACATTACTTTGCTGGACGTTGTTTAGATCACACTCCGCACGCTGACAACGGACTTCAATTTTCAATCGCAGCTCTCCTGCTCACTTCGCTAGAATGCAAGGGATTGCATCAATCAACATGCAACAGGGCAGCACGCTATAATGGTTCCGCTCTCTCTCCAATGGCGAAAAAAAAAAAAAGAGACGTCCAATTCTAAAAGGATCAGGGGGGGAGATATCTGAAAGCGGGACGACGCGCTGGAATTGGACGGAATTTGCAATTCTAGAAGTCGTTGAAGAAACTCGCCTTGTCTCATCTCCACTTTTGTCGGTGAACGCTGCTCTTGCTACGTCCAGCTGAAAGACTCTTCTACTGGCAACAATCAACCGATCACTCCGCCGTAGGCCGTTTCCCAACGAACCTACTGTATGTCTGTATGGACAGTACAGTCGTAGGCACACGTTCAAGCTCTCGTGGCTTGTCTACCGCGTGTTACAACACATATTTAGCGAAGCATTCGAGCAGCGTTACCAGCTACTGCCCGAAAAATACCAGTAGACCATCTTCGATCGAAACTTTCGTGTGCCAAGACCCTGCACACGAAGTTTCTCTTCTCTTCCGAAACTGTCCTGCGCCAACTCTCTGCGCATTCGGTTCCTCTCTTCTAACTCTTCTCTTCCGAAACCATCCTGCGCCAAGTCCCTGCGCAGTCTGGGTTTCTCTTCTCTCTCTCTCTCTCATTGGTGATCGATCACCTATCCGGTCGACTAAACTCACTTGATGGAACTCGGATTCAACTTGGTTGACTCCAAACCGAGCCTTTTGAAATTTTGAAAAAAAAAAGTTTATTCGAAACGTATTTCTGCACTGCTTATCATTTATTTAATATTTAATTTACCGAATTTTCTCGACAGTTCACTTCGAAACAATAACTACACATTTGCTCTGGCCAAATTCACGGAAAGAAAAAAATTACACATCTCAAAATTTAGCAAAAATTTAATCACATCTAGCTACCAATAAGGTCACTTATGGCAGTTACAGCGGAGAAGATAAAAAAGGTCATAAAACGTATGAAACAAAATTATACAGTATAAATATAAAAGCGCCCATACATAGTAACTGTTAGTATAATTCAAGAAATATTATTGTTCAAACTATCGTCAGAAATCACATCAATACTTCTAAATACAAAAGAGAAAAATGAACCCCAGAAACTTCATGTCATCCATTCTCTGACAATCATGAACCCTCTTGCCCTTTGAGGAGGAGCAACTACGACGCCACAAAAACGTTACTGGCTATCTAGAAGGCTCCATTTCCGAGTGTACACTTGAGCCAATGTTTCAAATGCATTAGTTAACCCCGACTGAAGGTTTAAACAATAATAATTTTCCAAAACAGTTATTAAAAAGTAAAAAAATTTAAATATTACTACCAAAAATTATTTTAATACAGTAATTCCAACTTGAAACGTCAAATTTCATATGAATTGAACTCGCAATTCGCAAATTACATCTGAGAGACAACTCTCTCCTTCAACAGAAACCCCAGTATGGTTTGCAATTCACAAAAATCCCAGTAATTTATCGTTTCCAAGTGAAACTAAAAATTTGCATAGTTATACTAAATAAGAATAGATAATATGCACTCAAAAAGACACGTAACCTACTGTAAACAAACAAAACATTGCATAATTAAGAGCGGTCGCTTTGTTTGTAAGCGAACCTCTATATCCCTAACCGAATGAACTTGCATTATATCCTAACATAATTTCGTAATATTTTCCATGCAAACACTCGAACTAAAAAAAAAGGACATTTTTCATTTCTAATACCCAAATTAAAATATCAAATTAAAACATCCTTTTTAGAATGCACTCTAAATTCCCAATAAAAATTTTACCATTTTCATTGAACTGGAAATAAAAATAAAAATCGGCCTACCTATAAAAATAAAATTGATTATTGAATGAATTTATAAAACGTAAAGAAAATATATATGAAAAGAATTTTCTACACAAATTTTTGTAATTAAAAAAAAAGTATAATATCCAGATTTAGTAAAATATGTATACCTTAACCCACATAGGTCCCCAAAATAAAAATAAAATTTACTGCGCACTTTTAGACCTATAATTAATATATTCAATGTTACGCGTGAAAAGCACAATTTAGAATTTAATGCATAACATTTGTGCTTATTAAAGAAAAATCCTATGATTATTTATGTTAAACCAATTAAAATTTTGTTAAATAACTAAGAATTTACTACTCAATAGACATATACCGTAGTAACGGTTAATCTCCGAACAATTTAACGAGAGGCCTACAAGAAATCCTTCTTCAGTACAATACAATAGCCATTTTACAAAATATGTCGGAATTGTCGTGAAATGAACGAAAGGAACAGAGAGGAAAAAAAATAGATAATCAGCCTACCTACCAAATTTTATGAGTATATAAATATATATAATTATATATATAACTAATATATACGTATAAGTTAATAAATAAGTATATAATTAATGAGTATATAATTAATGAGTATATAAAAAAAATCAAAAAAAAACAGAAAATTTCACAACACAATTTCTCTATTTCAGTTAAACGAATTCTGCTTATTTTGAAATTTAACACAATCCTATACGGCCAAATCTGACAAATTTAATATGTTTAAGATTTATTTTTCGATTTGTCCCTTAAAATGTAACGCAATCCTATTTTAGCGTGAAGCGAGCGAAGCAAAAAGCCCGTAAATCTATATAAACAATTATTTAAAATAAGCCTATCATTATAATTTATGTACAACCAATCGAAATATAATCAAAAATGGCTCCAATCTTACGCGTATCGCGCCACCCAAGAGACTGACTCCCTTATGGGGTAGCCCACTCTTTGTCGGCCTCTATTCAGGACTGCCAACTCTAACCATTTTTAACAATTTCAAACAATTTCACAATTTTTAGTAAATAATTTATATTAAACATTTTAATAATTAATTAAACAGAAATTAATATTCTTAACTAAGCATTACTACATTACCCTTAAATAGAAATTATATTCGCATTTATTTGTTAATGAATTTAAATTTTTCTCTTTCTTCAAGTTTCAGGATTACATATGTAGAGATGTCTGTTACACTATTCCGTACTGTTATTCACTGGCAACTTATAAACCTTCGTAAGTGTTTACTTTCCACTCAGTGTCATTCTCATTCACGTCCGAATGTGGAAAATATTGATGTGGGAGTTTCCTATATGGGAAAAGTTTTCTGATTTAAGGACAGTGACGCATAAACTGGAAAAGGGGATGTGGGTTAATTGCGAATTTTTTCATGTAAGATTATCATTCGCGAATTTCTTCTTGTTGAGTACAGACTAAAAAGGGGAATTACACTCTATGAATTACACTCAATTTCAAATGAATTTGTGCTTGGATCAAAATTTCGAACTCTCTATCAGATTCAACATAGCTCTCATCAATCCATTGCTTCCGTAAATTAATAATCATAGTCAGGTTTTAAATCGTTATTTGTTAGAATCGGATCTTAATTTTTAAAAGTGAACTGTACCACAGAATAACGAATAAAACTTATAAAATTAGCCCTTTATCGCAGGGAGTTCTTTTCGGAGGCTGAACACAATGGTCTGGCGTTAGCCACAACAAAATCAGTAAAGTAACACTGTACACTGAAGGGTTAAGAGACATTGAACTCACATAAAATAGAAGTCGTTATATTTGTAATGTGCTGAAATTC
Source organism: Bathynomus jamesi (assembly GCA_023014485.1). Classification (NCBI taxonomy): domain Eukaryota; kingdom Metazoa; phylum Arthropoda; class Malacostraca; order Isopoda; family Cirolanidae; genus Bathynomus; species Bathynomus jamesi. Next base: position 294,057 of record JAJOZX010003745.1, on the reverse strand, counting down.
ATATTTCGGATTGAATAGTTTTATGTTATAAATGTCTTCCCAATGAAATTCGATAGGACCACTTTCCTGAGGAAACCATCTGTAAGTGACGAAACACTCGGAGGTGACTAAGTGTTTCATCAGCGACTCTTCTTTTCATTGTTTCTATTCTTCTTTCGAATAAAAATGCATCACTTCATCTACAGGGTGGGCGGAAAGGAGCTCCCTATTTTGGATTGGTAAAAAAATACGTATATTAGCCATTTATTTCAGAAGAAATAATATGAAAAGGTAGGCATACATGGTAGGTTTTCTCTAAAATTCAATGTGGGCTCTAACTCTTTCCACCAGCTTCTGGAGCCGCCCAGGAATGGCGTCCACTGACTTTAGCAGGAACTCCGGCGGGATGGAGGACATGACTTCCCGAATTCGGTCTCCAGTTCTTCCAATGTCCTCGATTTGGTGCGGTAGACTTCTTCCTTTACCCACCCCCAAAGAAAGAAGTCGCACGGTTACCGCTGAAAAACGGCAGAATCGGTTCAGTGTAACGGTATGGTGTGGTATGACCTCAGATCAGGTTGTGGGCCCGTTCCTTCTGCGCAACACCATGAATGCTGAGCGGTACCTTGCTATGTTGCGAAACGAGGTCTGGCCGGTTGTCAGCACATGGGAGAACATCGACGATCTGATATTTATGCAAGATGGCGCCCCTCCGCACTTCGCTCTTGTTGTCCGTGAGTGGCTGGATGCCCACTTCCCTGGGCGTTGGATGGGTCGTCGTGGTCCACATCAATGGCCAGCCAGGAGCCCCGACTTGACACCGTGCGACTTCTTTCTTTGGGGGTGGGTAAAGGAAGAAGTCTACCGCACCAAACCGAGGACATTGGAAGAACTGGAGGACCGAATTCGGGAAGTCATGTCCTCCATCCCGCCGGAGTTCCTGCTAAAGTCAGTGGACGCCATTCCTGGGCGGCTCCAGAAGCTGGTGGAAAGAGTTGGAGCCCACATTGAATTTTAGAGAAAACCTACCATGTATGCCTACCTTTTCATATTATTTCTTCTGAAATAAATGGATAATATACGTATTTTTTTACCAATCCAAAATAGGGAGCTACTTTCCGCCCACCCTGTATATTAGTATAATAATATAATAGGAAAGAATAGAATTAAAGTTGCAAAGAAATTATTATAAAAATAATTTATATATGATATAAAACTTTAAAATTCCATTTAATTTGAAAACAAATAAAGGAAACGGAAGTGTTTATTCCATTTAAGAGGAGCTTCATTTGTGTCCATATACTGGACGGGGGTGGTGGGGTGCGTAACGTTTTTGACCCTCATACTGAACGTCGGCGATGAATCCTGAGTTTCCGTTCACGGAATATGTGACCTTCTGCGTCCTTCCGTCGGGAAGGAGGACGTAATAGGAGCCCTTCGTGTCATCATGTTTACGGGATTCCCGTTGTCCGAAATTGTTGCCGGAGTTCGAGTCCTGAACTGCCCAGTCGAAGTTGTAGTTGGCGGGGACCTAAAATGGTTACATGGTTTTACTCATTGATAACATTAAACTTTTCACTGAATTTTAAGGGTAATTGTACCTTTCAGAAAGAGGTTCCACGTATGAAACGGTAACTAAATTAGATCTATAAGAAAAGGACATTCTTCTTACAGCAGGGTGGACTGGGCCATAGCCGTAGTGATGGCTGGCAAAGGAGACAACCACGAGGGCAAAAAGAGTAAGAAGCTGAAAGTAATCAAATTGACAAGTTTAATGACTTTTCACAAAGAATAAAATACAATTATTCTTCGTTTTTTTAAGTTTTTCTCTATACTTGATGTCTGTAATTAATATTTTTTTATTTTATATCATTATTACAACTCTATCCTTAAAGGTCAATTTAATATAGGTTTCACTTATGGACTTGAGAGATTGAAAGATGGTTTTCATTCTATAATATTTCTTAACTCAAGCATGAACTAGAATTATAAGTGTGTGTGTGTGTGTGTGTGTGTGTGTGTGTGTGTGTGTGTGTGAAAGAGAGAGAGAGAGAGAGAGAGAGAGATATTGAGATAATACTTAAATAAATCCCGATTTGCGTTAACGTATTTGAATGCTTTATAAGATTCTCTTAAGAAGAGGTACTTTTTCTAACGACACACCAGTTACAGAAAATGTGATTGACTAAAGTGAAAACTCAGAAATTCACTTTTTCTCTAACCATTTTAAAAGTTACGAATTTTACATTTTATATTCATCGATTCTTTTCACAAATAGAATTATTCCATTTCTAAATATTTTCGCAAATATTTCACTTAATTTTATCTTATTTGTAGTAGTGAAAATATGAATTCTTTTAACTTATAAGTACTTAAATAATAAAATATTTAAAGCCTTAATTATAAATGTAATTTTATAATTAATTTATATTATATAAAATCAAATTAAATAATGAAGTTCTGTCTTCAAATTTAAAATGAACATCGCGAATATTTTCAAAATGGATTGTTATTTACGATAAATAAATGTAAAAATAAAGTTCAATTTTCAAGTTAAAATGAGTTTAATCTCCCTTTTAAAGAGTGAAAATGAATTTCTAATATTCTTATATTTAAATGTATATCTTCATATCAGCTTAGCTATTTCAATATCTCTCACTTTTCGTGAATTTAAAAAAACTTTCTTTTATTTGAAAGAAGACGTGTTTTTATATCTGTTTCATAACAAATAGAAGTTAATAATTTTATTTTTAATACGAGTATTTTATTATAGTCTATAAATATACCTTAATAGCCATTACGAGTATATTGAAGTGTCGGATCTAAATTTAAAGTTTATAAAGTGTTTATGCGGTTGAATCACAATTCGAATTGATCACCGTCTTTCTTATTGGCATCGAAAAAATTGTCCTTGAATGCTCGTTATTGCTTTTGTTTGGCTTTAAGATTTGTGTCAGATTCCATATAAATATTTTAATTAAAGATTCGATTAGAAGTGCAAGGAAATAATTCTCAACAATTACTTTAGAGATCTATATTATTTTACAAAATAAGAAAATATCGATCATTTTAATATTTCAAGAACGAACGTTCCAAATTATTTTAATTACGTGAATCAAAAGATATTTATTATAATAAATTATGTTAGATTAGAGTAAGGAAGCGCATTTCCCTACGATGTGGAGGTAAATGTGATTCAAGTGTCACCTTTAACTCGAGCAATGATATGGGAAACTGGCCAACTCAACCTAATCCAACAGGCAGCAGGGAAGAGTGAAACAAGAACCTGACTGCAACTCAGAGTCCTCTAGCGGGGGCCCTAAAATTATTCCTTAGCAGAAATAATCATGTACATTTGTTTATCTTTTTGTATTCCCTTTACTTAATTAACTTTGCGTTTTCTGTCTGGCAGTCTCTCCAACTGACTCTTCTATTTACTTTCATCCAGTCCTTTATACACACACACACACACACACACACACACACATATATATATATATATATAGTATATATGTATGTATGTATATGTATGCATGTATGTATTTACATATCTATAAATAATTATATAGGGTAGAATGTTGAGCATGGTAATTAAAAGTATTATGGTCAGGAAGTTATGCATTTTCTCTCTTAACCCTTTAAGGACGAAAGGTACAAATTGCTATCGTTTCAAATACACGCATTTATAACTTAACCCTACAAAAAATTCAGGGCTTAAAGGGTTAACTAAGAAACCTTGCGTTGTTACCTCCCGTTACAAATGTTATGTAAGTTTGTTTATTTCATGGAAATAAACCCAGTGTATAAATAACTGAATGCCCGATTAGGTTAATTAAATGGCCGGTTAGGTCAACTGAATACCCGATTAGATTAATTGAATGCCCGGGTACGTTAATTGAATGCCCGGTTAGGTTAATTGTACACCCTTGACGATTGGTTAGGTTAAGTCATGATATTTTCGTTAAAGCCAACGAAAATATCACGACTTAACCTAATCAATCGTCAAGGGCGTACAGTTAACCTAACCTGGCATTCAATGAACCTAACCGGGTATTCAATAATTTTACCATAGGTTTTGTAATGATCTTGATGACGTCATTTAATGTTTTAAAATTAATTATTTAATTTATTAACACCCACGTGCACAACCTCGGGACCTAATCAATATGTGTGTGAAGTTTCATGTTTGTAACTGCTTCCATTTTGAAGTTATGGCTGATGGCTGGAACACACACACACACACACGTTTTTATTATTATTATTATTATTACTATAGATAAACAATAGACTGGTACAAATTTATAACCGAAAGACTTCCGAAAATCAATAATTTTTGATAAAGAAGAGGGGAAAATTGGTTTTGTAGGCCTAGGGAGTCCGAAATTTTCATAAAATGGAAAATAATTGCTATTTTCTTACTTACAGCGACAGGCATAATGATATTAGGATACCTAATAGAAATTTTTTAATATTTTAAAGTGAGGAAAATAAATAATTTTCTAAAAATGATCTTCAACTATAAAAGCGCATCTAATCAGATAACTTTATTAACGTATTTCTATGACAACTAAAAAATAGAATGATAAATCAATATCCTATCAATTGTTTGTGTATACGTAAAATTATTTGTACAAAAGCCACAGTAATAAAACGCACAAAAGTCACGGTAAATAATTTCGAGTGTGGCTCGTTGACCTTTAAACTCGTGTTTATTTAAATTGACCGTTTTAATTATGTAATTTTTTGTATTGAATCGATAAAGAAATCTTTTGTGAATCGAAAAATGTTAAAATTATAACAAATATCAAAATATTTTGTATAAAAATCATTGAATTTTAAAAATGCATGTTTGTTTTTAGTTTTTTGCAAAAAGTTCTTTATGAATTTTAAAAATATATACTTTTTTAAATTGAATCGATAAATAAATCTTTCGTGAATCAAATGATATTAAATGTTTAGTAAATATTGACTTATTTTGTGCCAAAATTATGATTAAAAATTAAAAATTAAAAAAATGCGTGTACAGGCATGGGAAGAACTGTACCCCTAAAAGGGGGGAAGGAATCATGTTAGGGAATTTTTTTTTAGCATGGGCACTGCACAATAAAAAGACGCATCGAATGGTGAAAACCGCATTGTTCTACACTAATTATAGCGACCTGTAGGTGTGCGCAAAAAACTGTTACATATATATATATATATATATATATATAAGGCTTCATTTCTGAAATAGTACTATTAGATACATTTCTGACTTCTGAAAGAGGAAACACAAACTCGCATCGCTTTCTTGATGAATCCTTGAAGCAGTTGGATCTATAAAAGGAGGAGTATCACCAATGCAAATTAATGAAACTTGCACGAGAAAAAATTGTAGATGGCACCACACACTAAAATACTTTAACTCCCACAAATTTAAATTAGTCAAACACATACGAGTCACTTTGGTAAATTTTTACCTTTAGAGTATTATTGTTATTATTATTATTATTATTATGATTATTACTATTATTATTATTATTATTGTTGTTATTATTATCATTTTTATCATTATTATTATTATTATTATTATTATTATTTTCGATTACACATTTGATATTATTATTGTTTTTTTAATATTATTTTACTATTACTTGCAATTTGATTCCCTTTATTTAGAAAATAAACATAATCTCATTAAAGTTAAGTAAAAGGCTTTAATGCTTCGAGAACAATATTCAGATTAAAATAAAGGAAATAAAATTATGCAGGAAAAATTATGAAAAATAGGCCTATTGTAAACAGTTATGCAAGATGCAGTATTTTCCTGAAAAAAAAATTTAATTTGGGTTTTTGCTTCTCTTGGTGATGAACCTTTACCAAAAATTTGTTACTACGTTCACCCTCTCTATATCTGGGAATTACGCTTCGAGCTGCTCGTACCCCAACTTGGTGTATGGAAAGGACAGAGAAAGGGTGAAATCTTCCCATTGTTTATACTTTATCTATAAATAATTATTGTTGAAAAAGTGATCAGTAGAAATATATGAATGAATTGAAGATACATGGGATTTATCCCAACCTATAGGATTTATTCCAACCTATCTCCAAACCCCTAACAGAAGTTTGATTGGGTTAACGTACAAGATGAGCCCAACAACACCAACAACGAAAACAAGAACCAACGCAAACGTTTTAACATTTACAATTATTATTATTATTTTCAGTAAATAATATTATGAATGAAATACATTTTGCCCATGACCCCTCCTTCCTGCAAATGAAAAAAATGAAACAAAATATTTAACTTTAACATATTTCCAAAGAAAATTATAAAAATAGAAAGTTATAAAAAAATGTTTTAGTATTCAAATTTTAGCTAAAACAAAATACATCAAACATTGTTTGGTAGATGAGCTTCAGGAGTATCTATAGGGAAGGTTCTTTAAGATTAGCGGTATCACCACTGGCCTCAACAAATATGACTCCATGAAAGGTAGCCATAGTTGAACCAAAGATATTACGAACAGTTCAATCCTCAATGTTCCCCTCAGGTTTTTCTCAAACAAGCTTGGGACATTCCATGGTTGGGTGTGTAACAAATATGAACACTCGGAATTTTGAAAATGTCATGTCAATAACTTTTTTTTGTTGTAGAACAAGGAGGAAGGAATTTTAAAGAATAAAATAGATTTCCTATTGTTATTACATTTTAAACATGTCTACTATTTATATAGTGGGACCCTACCTGAAATCTCAGAAGGGACATAAGTCAAGTAAGTCAATTTATATAGAGTGGTCCCCAGAATCTCAATGATTACGGTAGCGAACTATGAGGAGTAAGGCTTTGGTTTCCCCATCGCCTGCTTCCTCCTCGGTTCGGTTGAGTTAGCTACTTACCATATCATAACGAATTTTGAAAGACACTAATTATAATTATTAATATATAATTATAGTATATTAAATGTCTAAAATATTTAATAAATACAATATATCCAATTACCATAAAATGAATATTTAAACCTCCTCATTACAAGTTTTTATAATAAGTAATTAAACATATTACCATTAAATAGAATTTATATTCGCATTTATTTGTTAATGACTTGAAATTATTCTCCTCCTTAAAGTTAAAGGATTACATAAGAGTGATGTTTGTTACACTATTCTATAATGTTATTCGCATACAAGTTATAAACGTTCGTAAGTGATTACTTTCCACTCGGTGTCATTCTCGTTCACTGTCCGAAAGTGGGAAAGTTCGAAGTGGGAATTCCCTGTATGGGAAAGTTTTCTGATTTAAGGACAGTGACGCATACAGCAAAGTGAAAAACGAGGATATAAGTTGAGTCAGACTTTTTTCATGTGAGATTATCCTTCGCGAATTTCTTCTTGTTGAGAATAGAATAAAATAGGGATGTCAAAGTTCAGTATAAGACCTTTCCAAATCAAGTTGAGATTCGATCGAAATTTCGAACTCTCGATCAGATTCAACATAGCGCTCTCTTCAATCCATTATTTATATAAATTAATAATTATAATCATGTTTTGAATCTTTATTTCTTAGAACCAGATCTTAATTTTTAAAAGTGAACAATATCTCAGACAGAGCTGGGCAGTATTTAAATACATTTGTATTTAAATACATATTTAAATACATTTGTGTATTTAGAACTATTTATAAATACATTGTTTTTCATGTATTTAAATATAGTATTTAAATACTTTAATGAGTATTTAAATACAATGTATTTAAATACTCAAAATATAAAAATGTAAATACTTTTACTGGTTTAATACACGTTCTGTACTAGCACAGTACGACGCGTCGACAGTGTAGTACAGCATGGTTCATGTTTCAACGTGTCAGTTCAATCAGTTGTGTGCCACTCTTAGTCGAAAGCGGTTGATTTCTTTATCGTGTGCGTGTCATGGCTTCAACAAGCAAATCTGGTGAATCAAACAGTGATATATCTGCAGATAACAATTTAGTGCACCCTCTGTTTGATGGAAAATACTTTAAAATTAAATCTAAAGACTGTAATAAGGTAAAGTGCACCTGCTTGCTGTGTAAACACGAAGTCTCTGCTGCAAGCAATGTTACAGCGAATCTGTACACTCATCTGAAGGTAAGTGTTTTTTTGGACATCAAAAAATATCTTGAAATTGACCGAATAATCGTACAAAACGGCTCTGCCTTAAGTGGGCCTGTGTAACTAACTCGTTGCAATCAATCCAATTTGTGATGGAAAATTCATTGATGAAAAAGCTTTTAAAATCGTCTGATCTATCGAGTGGTGTATTTATTTCAAAATTCACCGTGTCCCCTAAAGTAGAAATTTATCAAAAATTGATATCAATGATTATTGATTCATTAATTATCGATCATTATTCATTAGGTAATTCATGTTTATTTTTTTCACAGCGTATCCACCCTGGCATGATTCAAACTGTGCAAAAGTTGAGTATAATATGTCACTGGTTGAACATCGTAAGTTCTAAGTTCTTTTGTTTTTGTTTTGTTCGAAAAAGGGAAATATATAATCGGAAATTAGATTGTACTATTTCTTTATCCTTTATCAAGCATTTTATATTGTTGTTACTCATGAATTAGTGAATGCATATGTTAAAATTTGCATGTATTTAAAATGTATTTACAAATGTATTTAAATACAATTGGTGTATTTTGTATTTAGTATCTAAATACATTCGTAAAATGTATTTAGTATTTAAATACATTTCTCCCATGTATTTAGTATTTAGTATTCAAATACATTCAATGTATTTATTGCCCAGCTCTGATCTCAGATGTACGAATAAACCTTTTTAAATTAATATAATATGAGATATGAGGTTATTTGTTTCTAATGATTATAACTTACTTTTATGGTAGTACAATGACCAACCTGATTACTGATAAAAAGCTTTAAATAAGACTTTTCGGTGTTCATACTTGTTTCAAGTTTGGACTAACATAGAGTTAAAGTGATTATATTGGTAATATAATGAATTTCAGGTTTAGGTTTGGATAATTTTATGTTATAAATGTCTAGCCAAAGAAATTCGATTGAGATATGTGACCAATTTCTTGAGGAAGATATTTATAAGTTACGAAAGACGCGGATTTGAATAAGCTTTTCATCAGCGTCTGTTCTTTTCATTCTTTCTATTCGTTTCCAGAAACAAAAATCTATCACTTCATCTATATTAGTATAATAATATAATAGGAAAGAATAGAATTAAAATTGCAAACAAATTGTTTTATAAATAATTTATTAAATATAAGAACTTTAAAATTCCATTTAATTTGAAAACAAATAAAGGAAACGGAAGCTTTTATTCCATTTAAAAGGAGCTTCATTTGTGTCCATATACTGGACGGGGGTGGTGTGGTGCGTAACGGGCTTGACCCTCATACTGAACGTCGGCGATAAATCCTGAGTTTCCGTTCACGGAATATGTGACCTTCTGCGTCCTTCCGTCGGGAAGGAGGACGTAATAAGAGCCCTTCGTGTCGTCATGCTTACGGGATTCATGTTGTCCGAAATTGTTACCGGAGTTCGAGTCCTGAACTGCCCAGTCGAAGTTGTAGTTGGCGGGGACCTAAAATGGTTAGATGGTTTTACTCAGTGTTATCATTAAGCTTTTCATTGATTTTTAATGGTAATTGTAGCCTTGAGAAAGAGGTTTTACACATGAAACGATAACTAAATTAAATTTATAGGAAAAACACATTCGGTTGTTCTTACCGCAGGGTAGACAGGGCCGTATCCGTACTGATGGCTAGCAAAGGAGACAACAACGAGCGCGAAAAGGGTCAGAAGCTGAAAGTAACCAAATTGACAAGTTTTAGTTTTGTAAATACATAAAAAATATTTTTTCTGACTTTTTACTTGAAACAAAACTAAAAATTCTTTATTAATTTCCTAATTTTTCCTCTCTGCTTTATTCCTCCAATTAATATTCTGTTATTCTGTATCACTATTACAATTCTATCCTTAAGGGTCTATTTAATATAAGTTTCATGTATGGATGTGTGAAAGTGAAAGGTGGTTTTTATTCTATTATATATTTTTACTCAAGCATGAAGCAAAAATTAAGATGGAGGAGAGAGAGAGAGAGAGAAGAGAGAGAGAGAGAGAGAGAGAGAAGAGAGAGAGAGAGAGAGAGAGAGAGAGAGAGAATACTAAAATAAATCCCGATTTACGTTAACGTATTTGAATCCTTTATAAGATTCCCTCAATTACAGGTACTTTTTCTAACAACGCACCAGTTACAGAAAATGTGATTGACTAAAATGAAAAATAAAAAATTCACTTTTTCTCTCTTAATTACGAGTTACAAATTTTACATTTTATATTCATTGGGTCTTTTTCTAAATAGAATTCTTTCATTTCTAAACATTTTTGAACTGATAATTCAGTTAATGCAATCATATTTGCAGTATTAAAAGTATGAATTCTTTTAACTTGACGTTAAGTTAAAAGTTTTAAGTTTTTAGTAACAAAATATTTAAAGCTTTAATATGTAATTTTATAATTAATTTATATTATATAAAATCAAATTAAATAACGAAATTCTGTTTTTAAAACTAAAATGAACATCGCAAATATTTTCAAAATGGATTGTCATTTGTGATAAATAAATTTAAAAATAAAGTTCCATTTTCAAGTGAAAATGAGTTTAATCTCCCTTTTAAAGAGTGAAAATGAATTTCTAATATTCTTATATTTAAATGTATATCTTCATATCAACTTATCTATCTCAATGTCTATCCCTTTTCGTGAACATAAATTATATATTAAATAAATATTAATTTCAAAACTTTCTTTTATTTGAAAGAAGACGTGTTTTTGTCTTTGTTTCATAACAAATAGAAATTAATAACTTTATTTTTAATATTTTATTCTGATCTATAAATATACCTTAAGAGCCATTACGAGTATATTCAAGTGTCGGGTCGGAATTTAAAGTTTATAAAGTGTTTGTGCGGTTGAATCACAATCCGAATTGATTACCGTCTTTCTTATTGGCTTACCTTTTATACTTTGAAAATTGCACCTCAAAACGAATATCGAAGAAATTGTCCTTGAATGCTCGTTATTGCTTTTGTTTCGCTTTAAGATTTGTGTCAGATTCCATATAAATATTTTAATTAAAAATTCGATTAGAGGTGCAAAGAAATAATTCTCAAACAATTACTTTAGAGGTCTATATTATTTTACAAATTAAGAAACATCCATTAATTTAATATTTCAAGAATGACCGCTTTAAATTCCTTTATAGACTGAATCGAAAGCTATTTGCTTTACGAAATTATATATAGGTTAGAGCAAGGAAACTCATTTCCCTGCGATGTGGAGGTAAGTGTGACTGAAGGGCAACCTTTAACTCGAGCAATGATATGAGTAATTGGCCAATTCAACTTAATCCAAGGGGCAGCAGGGAAGTGCGAAACAATAATTTCACTGCAACCTAGAGTCCTCTAGCGAGAGCCCTGAAAATATTCATTAATTAAAAAATAAGTTGTATATTTTGTTTTCCTGTTTGCATTCCCATTATCTAATTAACTTTGCGTTTTCTGTCTGTCTATCTCTCTATCTGATTCCTCTATTTACTTTCATTCATTCGCTTTTACACACACACACACACACACACACACACACACACACACGCACATAAAGAGAGGTAATAAACATACACCCTTCCATATGTGGAGTCTCAGTGTGCGTCATTTGTCTCCATTTGTTTATTAAACTAAATTTTAAGTATTTTATAATTTATAAAAACTGTAATACAGTAGATATATATATATATATATATATATATAAATGATACACACAGACCGTACATGGAACAAGGAACTCTTCTAGGAAATTAAACCACTATAGTTCGAATAAGTATATTATATATATATATATATAGTATATATATATATATATAATATATATATATATATAATATATATATAGGGTCATCCAGAGAAATGGGACCCAAAAGAAACCCCTGTAAACTTAAAGTATAAGTCCTTTTTATATATGTGGGTGTGTATATACACGATAGAATACTGAAACTAGTAATTAAAAGTATTATGGTAAGGAAGTTATGCGTGTTCTCACTCATTTGGTAAACGTTGCCTTGTTACTTCACTGACAAATTTAGGGTAATTATGTTTATTTCATTGAAATAAACACCATTAAAATAAATAGAAGTTTGAAACTAAAGATCTTTTTAATTCCTGGTCCAGTTTATGTCGAGAAAACTTTAGTGTTGTGAGTATTCTTCTTATTAGAATGGATACATTTCTGACTTCTGAAGGAGGAAAAACACACTCAGGGTGCATTGTTGATGAATCCTTGAAGTGGTTGGATTTATAAAACGAGGAGTGTCACCAATGCAAATTAATGAAACTTGAACGAAAAAACATTATGGATGGCACCAATCACTGGAATACTTTAACTCACACAAAATCATATCCAATCTCGACTCCTTTAATCGTTATTCTTTTATTAATTTCATTAAATATTTTTAAGTCATAATTTTTTACTTTAATTTTTTAATAAGAATCATTTATTTTCTGTTGAATATAAAATTGATCATTTCATTCAAAATTTTATAAAAAAATTAAATTAATCGAAAACTATATCAGTAACCTTTGTAAATTTTTACTTATTATTAATATTATCATTATTATTATTATTAATTAAAAATTTGTAATTATTATTTCATTTTTTTATATTATTATCATCATCATAGTATGACTTGCCATTTCACTTCCCTTATTCGTAAATAGAAAAATCTTATTAAATTTAGGTAAAATGCTTTAATGCTTCGAAAGGAATATTCAGATTAGAATAAATTAAAGATTTTAATATCATTTCAAATATCAAAATTATGCCAAATAATGAAAAATAGGCCTATTTTAAGGGGATGCTTCTTTTCGCCGCGGTTGTTTCGCCGTGGTAGTTTCGCCGCAGTTGTTTCGCCGCAGATTGAATTCGCCGTGAATTCATTCGACGCAGTGCTATTCGCCGCAGCCTAATTTTTCTATTTTTCTAGATTTAATTTAAAAGGCAAACATTAAAAATTCGTTAATCCCCTTTCTATTCATTGTGATTTTGAGCAAGCCGGATCACCTGAAGATCAGGGCTCCCAGCCTTCTTTAGTTAGCTTATAAGACTAACTAACGAAAAATATCACGACCTAACCTAAATTCGTCAAGGGTGTACAGTAGACCTAACGATTTGGTTAGGTTAAGTCGTGATATTTTCGTTAGTTAGCCTTATAAGGCTAACTAAAGAAGGCTGGGGACCCTGATCTTCAGGTGATCCCGAATTTCTAATAGCACAAACATGGATATCGCTCAACCATAGAAATGGCAGGTCGCATGGTTGTGACATATATATATATATATATATATATAATATATATATATATATTATATATATATTTTAATTGTGAAATTCATCATATATATATATATATATATATATATACAGGTGAGTCAAAAGTAGCGCCCGATTTGTTTTTTCGGCTGTCAGATAGATTCTTTCTGGGAAGTCATGTTGTTAATAATTGTCTTGCAGATTATTAATTTTCTTAGTTAGATAAGTTAGATGGTTAGTTAGATGGTTAGATAAACATGTCATTCATTTATTTCTACCTTCTTGTACACTGTAATACAAATGGCAAACAAACAATCAACTGACAGAAATCGGGCGCTACTTCGACTCACCCTGTATATATATATATTAATCAATGCCCAATACATTCTAAGGTCTCGGGTAAAGCTTAGTGGAAGTGAGAAAAAGATTTAACTTTTTTCTCACAGAGCATTATTCCATACACCCATATCAGGGTACAAGCAGCTCGCAGCAGCATTACCAAGCAATATCGAAACTCGTATTCCTTTCGAGCAATACAGTATAAATGTATACAGTCACATATGAGAAATTATGTTTAGAATAAAGTTAAAATGGACATCTTTAAGTTATTCTTATTTTTATTTAATTTAAAACTGAACTTGCATCGGAGCAAGGACATTAAAGTAGGAAAATCAAACATTAACTTAATTAAAATTTTATGAATTTTAATTAGGAGTACTCTTTTAACAATCAAATTTTATATAATTTTTAATTGGAGTACATTTTTAACAAATAAATTTTGAGAATTTTTAATGTTTGCCTTTTAAATTAAAATCTAGAAAAAATAGAAAAATTAGGCTGCGGCGAATAGTACTGCGTCGAATGAATTCACGGCGAATTCAATATGCGGCGAAACAACTGCGGCGAAACTACCACGGCGAAACAACCGCGGCGAAAAGAAGGTAACCCCTATTTTAAAGCTTTATGCAAGATGAATTATTGTCCTGAATAAAATTTTTTCAACTTTGAAATTTTGGCTTCTCTCAGTGATGAACCTTTCCCAAAAATTTGTTAATCCGTTCACCCTCTCTATATCTGGGAACAGGGCCGCCGAGAGCTGCCACGGGCCCTGGAGAATTATTGTATATGGGCCCCCCCTCTTTACTCAGTATTTTATTAGTAATGTTTTTTGTGTACATAACAAGCAAACTGTTTATATGTTCAAGTCACTATTCAAAACATAGAGTATGAATAAACAACTCAGAAGAAAATGACTATTTAATTTTTCGAATCAATTATATTAATTCTATCACCATACAATTTACAAATGCAGTTTCAGTCCATGCAGGAAAAACAATTGTTTACTGCAAGATTTTCATAATTAGAAGTGTACTTTCTTTGCCTTCTCTCTAGCAAAGTGGTAAATGATTCCGATGAAATTTAAAGTACGGGCTAACTGGCTTTCAGTTACAATGGTTTCCAGATCTGTCAGTCGGTCTTGGGCAGTGGTGGACGCAGATAGTATTTTAACTGTTTCAGTTTGACTATGATAATCTCTATAAAATGGATGTTCATTAATTATATTTCCTCTCTGTTATTTAATCAAGTGCTTTATTAATATTTTTAGATTTTATCCCCCCGCTTTCCGGGCCCCCTAGAGGTCCTGGCCCAGGGTATTTATCCCGGCTTCCCCGCCCTCTCAGCGGCCCTGTCTTGAAATGACGCTTCGAGCTGCTCGTACCCGAACTTGGTGCATGAAAAGAACAGAGAAAGAGTGAAATCTTCCAATTCTATCTACGTCTTGATCAGTAAACAATCATTGTTGTAAAAGTGATCAATAAAAATGTATGAATGAATTAGAGACAAATGGAATTTATCCCATTCTATGGGATTTATTCCAACCTATCACCAAACGCCTAACTAAAGTTGGATTGGGTTAACGTACCAGATGATCCCACAACACCAACAACGAAAAGAAGAACCCACGCAAACATTTCAACAATTAAAATTATGATCATCAAAATTATGATGATTATTATTATTACTAACTAAAGTGGGCCCTACGGGCCCATTTAGCTACGCCCGTGGTGCTGGGGCCTTTGGCCTCAGTAATTGGGGAGCCGCAGGCCCCCCCAGTTACCGGGGATCAATTATTCAGTCAATAAAACTATAGAAAAGAATGCAGCCATAAAAATCTTAAGCTTCACAAATCTTAATACAATGTTTATTCTGTTGCATCACCAGCATGAAAGTGCATAAAAAGAACTCATTAGGTAAATTTTTGAACTTAGCCGCAGATTAAATTTCGGCTCAAAGCTGAACGCAAAAGCAAATATTTTTTACACTTTTTAAAATTATAATTAAAAGTAGAATTCATTACGCCTTTTTCTAATGCATTAAAATACAAATATCGCCCATATACGTATATCAAGAATCTTCTTCTCTTTTCGAGCGTGACAGACTGACAGACATTCCTGGGTGTTTATAGTATTAATTATCAGTAAATAATAGTATAAATGAACCAGATTTTGACCTTGACCCCTCCTTCCTGCAAAAACAAATTATAAAAATAGAAAGTTATAAAAAAGTGCTTTAGTACCCAAATTTAGCTAAAACAAAATATATCAAACATTGTTTGGTAGATGAAGTTTAGGGTTATCTATAGGGAAGGTTCTTTAAGATTAGCGGTATCACCACTAGACTCGACAAATATGATCCGATCAAAGGTAGCCATGGTCGAACGAAAGATATTACAAACAGTTTAATCTTCAATGTTCCCCTTAGGTTTTTGTCGAACAAACTTGGGAGATGGCTGATTGGGGGTATAACAAATATGAACACTCGAAATTCTTAAAAAGAAATATCAATAACTGTTGTTGTTGGACATGGAAGAGGGAATTTACGAGAATAAAATAGATTTGTCCCTCTTCTTTTAATTTAATCAAGTTTATTTCCATAGATGGGCTCCCGGAAGCCCTGTGGTTATGGTGGCGCACTATGTGTAGTGAGATTTTGGTTTCGCTCCCGCCTGCTTCCTCCTCGGTTGGGATGTGTTGGCCGCTTACCTTATCATAACGCATTTTGATAAAAAATAATTAATATACCAGTATAATTATATTGCATTATTTTGGAAGCGTTTTTTAATTAAAGGAAGACCGTAAAGAGACCATGGCACAGATACTAGAAAAGGGGAAGCATTTATTTATTTATTATTTTTTATTTGCTAAAAGTTAACTTAAAGTAAACAATCTCGTATTTCGAAGGGGAGTGGATCGGTTTGTGCATTTTTTGATGTGAGATTATCACTCGCAAATTTCTTCTTATTGGATACAAAATAAAAATGGAATGCGCGAGTTTAGTAAAGGAATTTTACCTTATGAATAACACACAATTCCACATGAAGTTGAGCTTAGATCAAAATTTCAAAAGCTCGATAACATTCAATCTTCATATTATCAATCCACTGCTTCGGTGAATTATTAATTATAATCAGGTTTTAAATCTTTATTTCTTAGAACCAGCTCTTAATTTTTAAAAGTGAACAATACCTCAGATTTATGAATGAACCTTTTTAAATTAATATAATATGAGAGATGAGGTTATTTGTTTCTAAAGATTATAATTTATTTTTATGGTATTACAATGACCAACCTGATCACTGATAAAAAGCTTTAATTAAGACTTTTCGGTGTTCATACCTGTTTCAAGTTTGGACTAACATAGAGTTAAAGTGATTATATTGGTAATATAATGAATTTCAGATTTAGATTTGGATAATTTTGTTATAAATGTCTACCCAAAGAAATTCGACTGGGAAATGTGACCGATTTCTTGAGGAAGACATTTATAAGTGACGAAAGACGCGGATGTGAATAAGTTTTTCATCAGCGTCTCTTCTTTTCATTCTTTCTATTCGTTTTCAGAAACAAAAATCTATCACTTCATCTATATTTGTACACTAATATAATACGGAAGAATAGAATTAAAATTGCAAACAAATTGTTATGAAAATAATTTATTAAATATAAGAACTTTAAAATTCCATTTAATTTGAAAACAAATAAAGGAAAAGGAAGTATTTATTCCATTTAAGAGGAGCTTCATTTGTATCCATATACTGGACGGGGGTGGTGTGGTGCGTAACGGGCTTGACCCTCATACTGAACGTTGGCGATGAATCCTGAGTTTCCGTTCACGGAATATGTGACCTTCTGCGTCCTTCCGTCAGGAAGCAGGACGTAATAGGAGCCCTTCGTGTCGTCATGCTTACGGGATTCCTGTTGTCCGAAATGGTTACCGGAGTTCGAGTCCTGAACTGCCCAGTCGAAGTTGTAGTTGGCGGGGACCTAAAATGGTTAGGTGGTTTTCCCCATTGTTATCATTAAGTTTTTCATTGATTTTTAATGGTAATTGTAGCTTTGAGAAAGAGTTTTTACATATGAAACGATAACCAAATTAGATTTATAGGAAAAGGACATTCGGTTGTTCTTACCGCAGGGTAGACAGGACCGTATCCGTACTGATGGCTGGCAAAGGAGACAACCACGAGGGCAAAAAGGGTCAGAAGCTGAAAGTAACCAAATTGACAAGTTTTAGTTTTGTAAAACCATTAAAAATATTTTTTCTGACTTTTCACATGAAATAAAACTAAAAATTCTTTATTAATTTCCTAATTTTTCCTCTCTGCTTTATTCCTCCAATTAATATTCTGTTATTCTGTATCACTATTACAACTCTATCCTTAAGGGTATATTTAATATAAGTTTCATGTATGGATGTGTGAAAGTGAAAGGTGGTTTTTATTCTATTATATATTTTTTACTCAAGCATGAAGCAAAAATTAAGATGGAGAGAGAGAGAGAGAGAGAGAGAAAGAGAGAAAGAGAGAGAGAGAGAGAGAGAGAATACTAAAATAAATCCCGATTTACGTTAACGTATTTAAGTCCTTTATAAGATTCCCTTAATTACAGGTACTTTTTCTAACAACGCACCAGTTACAGAAAATGTGATTGACTAAAATGAAAAATAAAAAATTCACTTTTTCTCTCTTAATTACGAGTTACAAATTTTACATTTTATATTCATTGGGTCTTTTTCTAAATAGAATTCTTTCATTTCTAAACATTTTTGAACTGATAATTCAGTTAATGCAATCATATTTGCAGTATTAAAAGTATGAATTCTTTTAACTTGACGTTAAGTTAAAAGTTTTAAGTTTTTAGTAACAAAATATTTAAAACTTTAATATGTAATTTTATAATTAATTTATATTATATAAAATCAAATTAAATAACGAAATTCTTTTTTCAAAACTAAAATGAACATCGCAAATATTTTCAAAATGGATTGTCATTTGTGATAAATAAATTTAAAAATAAAGTTCCATTTTCAAGTGAAAATGAGTTTAATCTCCCTTTTAAAGAGTGAAAATGAATTTCTAATATTCTTATATTTAAATGTATATCTTCATATCAACTTATCTATCTCAATATCTATCCCTTTTCGTGAACATAAATTATATATTAAATAAATATTAATTTCAAAAACTCTTTTATTTGAAAGAAGACGTGTTTTTGTCTTTGTTTCATAACAAATAGAAATTAATAACTTTATTTTTAATATTTTATTCTGATCTATAAATATACCTTAAGAGCCATTACGAGTATATTGAAGTGTCGGGTTTAAATTTAAAGTTTATAAAGTGTTTGTGCGTTTGAATCACAATCCGAAATGATAACCGTCTTTCTTATTGGCTTACCTTTTATACTTTGAAAATTGCACCTCAAAACCAATATCGAAGAAATTGTCCTTGAATGCTCTTTATTGCTTTTGTTTCGCTTAAGATTTGTGTCAGATTCCATATAAATATTTTAATTAAAGATTCGATTAGAGGTGCAAGGAAATAATTCTCAAACAATTACTTTAGAGGTCTATATTATTTTACAAATTAAGAAACATCCATTAATTTAATATTTCAAGAACGACCGTTTTAAATTCCTTTATAAAATGAATCGAAAGCTTTGTTTTAAGAAATTATATATTAGGTTAGAAACATGAAGCTCATTTCCCTACGATGTGGAGGTAAGTGTGACTCAAGGGCCACCTTTAACTCGAGCAATGATATGAGTAAGTGGCCAATTCAACTTAATCAAAGAGGCAGTTGGGAAGAGTGAAACAATAACCTGATTGCAACCCAGAGTCCTCTAGCGGAAGCTCTGAAAATATTCATTAAAAAATAAGTTGTATATTTTGTTTTCCTGTTTGTATTCTCTTTACCTAATTAACTTTGCGTTTTCTGTCTATCTGTCTCTCTATCTGACTCCTCTGTTTACATTCATTTATTCTCTTTTACACACACACACACACACACACACACACACACACACAAATAGAGGCAATAAACATACACCCTTCCATATGTGGAGTCTCAGTGTGCGTCATTTTTCTCCATTTGTTTATCTAAACTAAATTTTAAGTTCTTTTATAATTTATTAAGACTGTAATACAGTATATATATATATGTATACACACACGATAGAATACTGAACATATTACGTATCTTACGCCTCATAAGACGCTACAAGTGGTACGACGCGCCCTATATTTAGCAAAGAATATTTAGGAAAAAAATATTTCGAAGGTTTATCAGCCTGACAAAAAATATATTCCCATAACTTTATTAAAAAAACATTAAACAAAACAATAAACTATGAGCCCTGAAGTGGTTTTTGGAGACGTTTTTCAGGAAAAAAGTAGCGTCTTATGAGGTGTAAAATATGGTAATTAAAAGCATTATGGTAAGGAAGTTATGCGTTTTCTCACTCAATTAATAAACGTTGCCTTGTTACTTCACATGACAAATTTCGGGTAATTATGTTTATTTCATAGAAATAAACACAATATAAAATAAATAAAAGTTTGAAATTAAAGATATTCTTAATTCCTGGTCCGGTTTATGTAGAGCAAACTTTAGGTGTTGTGAGTATTCTTCTTATTAGAATGGATACATTTCTGACTTCTGAAGGAGGAAACACACACTCGGGGTGCATTCTTGATGAATCCTTGAAGCGGTTGGATTTATAAAACGAGGAGTGTCACCAATGCAAATTAATGAAACTTGAACGAAAAAACATTATGGATGGCACCAATCACTGGAATACTTTAACTCCCACAAAATCATATCCAATCTCGACCTCTTTTAATCTTTTTATTCTTTTATTAATTTCATTAAATATTTTTAACTTCATAATTTTTTACTTTAATTTTTTTAATCAGAATCATTTATTTTCTGTTCAATATTCAATTGATCATTTCATTTAAAATTTTATAAAAAATTTTAAATTAATCGAAAAATATAACGGTAACTTTTGTAAATTTTTACTTATATTATATTATCATTATTATTATTATTAATTTAAAATTTGTCATTATTATTTCTATTTTTTATTATTATTATCATTATCATACTATGACTTGCCATTTCACTTCCCTTATTTCGTAAATACAAAATCTTATTAAATTCAGGAAAAAGGCTTTAATGTTTCGAAAGGAATATTCAGATTAGAATAAATTAAAGATATTAATATCATTTCAAATATCAAAATTATGCCAAAATAATGAAAAATAGGCCTATTGTAAACCTTTAATGCAAGAATGAATTATTGTCCTGAATAAAAAATTTTCAACTTTGAAATTTTGGCTTCTCTTGGTGATGAACCTTTACCAAAAATTTGTTACTACATTCACCCTCTCTATATCTGGGAACAGGGCCGCTGAGAGCTGCCACGGGCCCCGGGGAAGGATTGGCATATGGGCCCCCCTCTGTATACTCAGTATTTTCTTAGGAATGTTTTTTGTGTACATAACGAGCAAACTGATTATATGTCCAAGTCAGTATTGAAAACATGCAGTATGAATAAACAACTCCGAAGAAAATGACCATTTGATTTTTCGAATCAATTATATTAATTCTATCACCATACAATGCAGTACCAGATTCCATAGAAATATTTTAATTAAAGATTCAATTAGAGGTGCAAGGAAATAATTCTCATACAATTACAGTACTTTAGAGGTCTATATTTTTTTAGAATTACGAAAATATCGACCAATTTAATATTTCAAGAGTGAGCTTTTTAAATTATTTTAATTACGTGAATCAAAAGATTTTATTATAATAAATTATATGTTAGATTAGAGTAAGGAAGGTCATTTCCCTACGATGTGGAGGTAAGTGTCGCTCAAGGGTCACCTTTAACTCGAGCAATGATATGGGTAACTGGCCAACTCAACTTAATCCAGCAGGCAGCAGGGAAGAGTGAAACAAGAACCTGACTGCAACTCAGAGTCCTCTAGTGGGTGCCCTAAAATTATCCCTTAATAGAAATAATCATGTACATTTTGTTTATCTTTTTGTATTCCCTTTACCTAACTAACTTTGCGTTTTCTGTCTGTCAGTCTCTCCAACTGACTCTTCTATTTACTTTCATCCATTTTTCTATACACACACTACACACACACACACACACACACACACACACCACCACACCTATATATATATGTATGCATGTATGTAGGTATGTATCTATAAATAATTATATACGATAGAATGTTGTGTATGTTAATTAAAAGTATTATGATCAGGAAGTTATATATTTTCTCTCTTTACTAAGAAACCTTGCCTTGTTACTTCGCATTACAAATGTTATGTAATTTTGTTTATTCCATGGAAATAAACCCAATGTATAAATAACAGAAGGTTATACTATGACATTCTTTATCCGGTTTGTGTAGAGCATACATTAAGTGTTGTGAATATACTTGGGATTAGAACGGGTACATTTCTGACTTCTGAAGGAGGAAACACAAACTCGCATCGCTTTCTTGATGAATCCTTCGAGCAGTTGGATCTATAAAAGGAGGAGTATCACCAATGCAAATTAATGAAACTTACACGAAAAAAAATTATAGATGCCACCACACACTCAAATGCTTTAACTCCCACAAATTTAAATTAGTCAAACACATACTAGTAACTTTGATACATTTTTACCTTTAGTTTATTATTATTATTATTATTATTATTATTATTATTATTAGATGCATTATTTTCCTGAATAAAATTTTTTTAAATTTGGGAATTTTTGCTTCTCTTGGTGATGAACCTTTACCAAAAATTTGTTAATACGTTCACCCTCTCTATATCTGGGAATTACGATTTGAGCTGCTCGTACCCTAACTTGGTGTATGGAAAGGACAGAGAAAGGGTGAAAACTTCCCATTCTTTATACTTTATCTATAAATAATCATTGTTGAAAAAGTGATCAGTAAAAATATATGAATGAATTGAAGATACATGGGATTTATCCCAACATATGGGATTTAATCCAACCTATCTCCAAACCCCTAACAGAAGTTCGATTGGGTTAACGTACAAGATGAGCCCAAGAACACTAACAACGAAAACAATAACCAACGCAAACGTTTTAACAATTACAATTATTATTATTATTTTCAGTAAATAATAGTATGAATGATCTACATTTTGCCCTTGACGCCTCCTTCCTGCATTAGAAAAAAATGAAAAAATATTTAACTTTAACACATTTCCAAAAAAAATTATAAAAATAGAAAGTTATAAAAAAATGTTTAGAATTCAAATTTTAGCTAAAACAAAATACATCAAAAATTGTTTGGTAGATGAGCTTCAGGATTATCTATATGGAAGGTTTATTAAGATTAGCGGTATCACCACTGCCCTCAACAAATATGACTCCATGAAAGGTAGCTATGATTGAACCAAAGATATTACGAACAGTTTAATTCTCAATGTTCTCCTCAGGTTTTTCTCAAACAAGCTCAGGACATTCGATGGTTGGGTGTGTAACAAATATGAAGACTCAGAATTTTTAAAATGCCATATCAATAACACTTTTTTTTTGTTGTAGAACAAGGAGGAAGGAATTTTATAGAATAAAATAGATTTCCTCTTGTTATTACATTTTAAACATGTCTATTTATATAGAGTGGTCCCCAGAAGCTCAATGATTACGGTAGCGAACTATGAGGAGAAAGGCTTTGATCTCGCCCCTGCCTGCTTCCTCCTCGGTTGGGTTGAGTTAGCTACTTACCATATCATAACGAATTTTGAAAGACACTAATTATAATTATTAATATATAATTACAGTATATTAAATGTCTAAAATATTTAATAAATACAATATATCCAATTACCGTAAAATGAATATTTAAACCTCCTCATTACAAGTTATTATAATAAGTAATTAAACATATTACCGTTAAATAGAATTTATATTCGCATTTATTTGTTAATGACTTGAAATTATTCTCCTCCTTAAAGTTCCACGATTACATAAAAGTGATGTCTGTTACGCTATTCTATAATGTTATTCGTATACAAGTTATAAACTTTCGGACGTGATTACTTTCCACTCGGTGCCATTCTCGTTCACGGTCCGAAAGTGGGAAAGTTCGAAGTGGAATTCCCTATATGAAAAATTGTTCTGATTCAAGGACAGTAACGCATGCATCAAAGTGAAAAACGGGGATATGAGTTGAGTCAGACTTTTTTCATGTGAGATTATCATTCGCGAATTTCTTGTTGTTGAGTATAGAATAAAATGGGGATGTCAGTGTTTAGTATAGGACCTTTCCAAATCAAGTTGAGATTCGATCAAAATTTCGAACTCTCGATCAGATTCAACATAGCTCTCTTCAATCCATTGCTTCAGTAAATTAATAATCATAATCAGGTTTTAAATCGTTATTTGTTAGAATCGGATCTTAATTTTCAAAAGTGAAATGTACCTCAGAATTATGAATAGACCTTATTAAATTAACTGTTTATTGCCTGGAGGTCTTTTCCGAGAATGAATAAAATCGTCTGGCGTTAGCCACAACAAAATCAGTAAAGTAACACTGTACACTGAATGGTTAAATGACATTGAACTCACATAGAATAGAAGAGACTATATTTGCAATACGCTGAAATTCACATTTCGGATTGAATAGTTTTATGTTATAAATGACTTCCCAATGAAATTCGATTGGATCACTTTCTTGAGGAAACCATTTGTAATTTGGAAGTGACAAAACATTCGAATGTGAATAAGCGTCTCTTCATTTCATTGCTTCTATTCGTTTTCAGAAACAAAAATCTATCACTTCACCTATATTAGTATAATAATATAATGGGAAAGAATAAAATTAAAATTGTAAACAAATTGCTTTAAAAATAATTTATTAAATATAAGAACTTTAAAATTCCATTTAATTTGAAAACAAATAAAGGAAACGGAAGTATTTATTCCATTTAAGAGGAGCTTCATTTGTATCCATATGCTGGACGTGGGTGGTGTGGTGCATAACGGGCTTGACCTTCATACTGAACGTCGGCGATAAATCCTGAGTTTCCGTTCACGGAATATGTGACCTTTTGAGTCCTTCCGTCGGGAAGGAGGACGTAATAGGAGCCCTTCGTGTCGTCATGCTTACGGGATTCATGTTGTCCGAAATTGTTACCGGAGTTCGAGTCCTGAACTACCCAGTCGAAGTTGTAGTTGGCGGGGACCTAAAGTGGTTAAATGGTTTTCTCCATTGTTATCATTAAGCTTTTCATTGATTTTTAATGGTAATTGTAGCTTTGAGAAAGAGTTTTTACACATGAAACGATAACTAAATTAGATTTATAGGAAAAAGACATTCGGTTGTTCTCACCGCAGGGTAGACAGGGCCGTATCCGTAGTGATGGCTGGCAAAGGAGACAACCACGAGGGCAAAAAGGGTCAGAAGCTGAAAGTAACCAAATTGACAAGTTTTAGTTTTGTAAATACATTAAAAATATTTTTTCTGACTTTTCACATGAAATAAAACTAAAAATTCTTTATTAATTTCCTAATTTTTCCTCTCTGCTTTATTCCTCCAATTAATATTCTGTTATTCTATATCATTATTACAACACTATCCTTAAGGGTCTACTTAATATAAGTTTCATGTATGGATGTGTGACAGTGAAAGGTGGTTTTTATTCTATAATATAGGTTTTACTCAAGCATAAAGCAAAAATAAAGATGGAGAGAGAGAGAGAGAGAGAGAAAGAGAGAGAAAAATACTAAAATAAATCCCGATTTACGTTAACGTATTTGAATCCTTTATAAGATTCCCTTAATTACAGGTACTTTTTCTAACAACGCACCAGTTACAGAAAATGTGATTGACTAAAATAAAAAATAAAAAAATTAACTTTTTCTCTCTTAATTACGAGTTACAAATTTTACATTTTATATTCATTGGGTCTTTTCCTAAATAGAATTCTTTCATTTCTAAATATTTTTGAACTGATAATTCAGTTAATTAAATCATATTTGCAGTATTAAAAGTATGAATTCTTTTAACTTTAAGTTAAGTTAAAAGTTTTAAGTTTTTAATAACAAAATATTTAAAGCTTTAATATGTAATTTTAGAATTAATTTATATTATTTAAAATCAAATAACGAAATTCTATCTTCAAAACTAAAATGAACATCGCAAATATTTTCAAAATGGATTGTCATTTACGATAAATAAATTTAAAAATAAAGTTCCATTTTCAAGTGAAAATGAATTTAATCTCCCTTTTAAAGAGTGAAAATGAATTTCTAATATTCTTATATTTAAATGTATATCTTCATATCAGCTTATCTATCTCAATATCTATCCCTTTTCGTGAACATAAATTATTTATTAAATACATACGAATTTCAAAAACTTTCTTTTATTTGAAAGAAGACGTGTTTTTGTCTCTGTTTCATAACAAATTGAAGTTAATAATTTTATTTTTAATATTTTATTCTGATCTATAAATATACCTTAAGAGCCATTACGAGTATATTGAAGTGTCGGATTTAAATTTAAAGTTTTAAAGTGTTTGTGCGTTTGAATCACAATCCGAAATGATAACCGTCTTTCTTATTGGCTTACCTTTTATACTTTGAAAATTGCACCTCAAAACGAATATCGAAGAAATTGTCCTTGAATGCTCGTTATTGCTTTTGTTTCGCTTTAAGATTTGTGTCAGATTCCATATAAATATTTTAATTAAAGATTCGATTAGAGGTGGAAGGAAATAATTCTCAACCATTACTTTAGAGATCTATATTATTTTACAAAATAAGAAAATATCGATAATTTCAATATTTCAAGAACGAACGTTTTAAATTATTTTAATTACGTGAATCAAATGATATTTATTATAATAAATTATATGTTAGATTAGAGTAAGGAAGCGCATTTCCCTACGATGTGGAGGTAAGTGTGATTCAAGTGTCACCTTTAACTCGAGCAATGATATGGGTAACTGGCCAACTCAACCTAATCCAACAGGCAGCAGGGAAGAGTGAAACAAGAACCTGACTGCAACTCAGAGTCCTCTAGCGGGGGCCCTAAAATTAATCTTTAACAGAAATAATCATGTACCTTTTGTTTATCTATTTGTATTCCCTTTACTTAATTAACTTTGCGTTTTCTGTCTGTCAGTCTCTCCAACTGACTCTTCTATTTACTTTCATCCATTCTTTTATACACACACACACACACACACACACACACACAACATATTATGTATGTATGTATGTATATATATGCATGTATGTATTTATGTATCTACAAATAAGTATATACGATAGAATGTTGAGCAAGGTAATTAAAAGTATTATGGTCAAGAAGTTATGCATTTTCTCTCTAAACTAAGGAACCTTGCGTTGTTACCTCGCATTACAAATGTAATGTAATTTTGTTTATTTCATGGAAATAAACCCATTATATAAATAACAGAAGGTTATACTTTGAAATTCATTGTCCGGTTTGTGTAGAGCATACATTAAGCGTTGTGAATATACTTGGGATTAGAACGGGTACATTTCTGACTTCTGAAGGAGGAAACACAAACTCGCATCGCTTTCTTGATGAATCCTTCAAGCAGTTGGATCTATAAAAGGAGGAGTATCGCCGATGGAAATTAATGAAACTTACACGAAAAAAATTATAGATGGCACCACACACTCAAATACTTTAACTCCCACAAATTTAAATTTGTCAAACACATACTAGCAACTTTTGTAAATTTTTACCTTTTGTTTATTTTTATTATTATTATTATTATTATTATTGTTATTATTATTATTAATATTATTATTGTTATTATTATATTATCATCATTATTATCATTATTATTATTATTATTATAATTATTGGATCACCTGAAGATCAGGGACCCCAGTCTTCTTTAGTTAGCTTTATAAGACTAACTAACGAAAATATCAGGACCTAACCTAATCAATCGTCAAGGGCGTACAGGGCGTGATATTTTTGTTAGTTAGTCTTATAAGGCTAACTAGAGAAGGCTGGGTCCCTGATCTTCAGGGGATCCTAATTATTATTATTATTATTATTATTATTATTATTATTATTATTATTATTTTCGATTACACATTTGATATTATTATTTCTTTTTTTAATATTACTTTACAATTATTTGCGATTTCATTCCCTTTATTTGGAAAATAAACATAATCTCATTAAAGTTAAGTAAAAGGCTTTAATGCTTCGAGAACAATATTCAGATTAGAATAAAGTAAATAAAATTATGCAGGAAAAATTATGAAAAATAGGCATACAGCCCGTTGGTGATGAACCTTTACGAATGATTTGTTACTACGTTCACCCTCTCTATATCTTGGGATTACGCTTCGAGCTGCTCGTACCCCAATTTGGTGTATGGAAAGG
Source organism: Bathynomus jamesi (assembly GCA_023014485.1). Classification (NCBI taxonomy): domain Eukaryota; kingdom Metazoa; phylum Arthropoda; class Malacostraca; order Isopoda; family Cirolanidae; genus Bathynomus; species Bathynomus jamesi. The sequence continues at coordinate 265,954 of JAJOZX010003745.1, read as the reverse complement.
ACAGAGAAAGGGTGGAAACTTCCCATTGTATATACTTTATCTATAAATAATCATTGTTGAAAAAGTGGTCAATAAAAATATATGAATGAATTGAAGATACATGGGATTTATTCCAACCTATCCCCAAACCCCTAACAGAAGTTAGATTGGGTTAAAATACAAGATGAGCCCAACAACACCAACAACGAAAACAAGAACCAACGCAAACATTTAACAATTACAATTATTATTATTTTCAGTAAATAATAGTATAAATGGAACAAATTTTGCCCTTGGCCCCTCATTACTGCATAAGAAACAAATGAAACAAAATATTTAACTTTAACACATTTCCAAAAAAAATTATAAAAATAGAAAGTTATAAAAATATGTTTTCGTATTCAAATTTTAGCGAAAACAAAATACATCAAACATTGTTTAGTAGCTGAGTTTCAGTGTTATCTATAGGGAAGGGTCTTTAAGATTAGCGGTATCACTACTGGCCTCAACAAATATGACTCCATGAAAGGTAGCCATGGTTGAACCAAAGATATTACGAACAGTTTAATCCCCAATGTTCCCCTCAGGTTTTTCTCAAACAAGCTTGGGACATTCGATGGTTGGGTGTATAACAAATATGAACACTTGGAATTCTTAAAATGTCATATCAATAACACTTTTTTTTGGTTGTAGAACAAGGAGGAAGGAATTTTATAGAATAAAATAGATTTGCCCTTGTTATTACATTTTAAACATGTCTATTTATATAGAGTGGTCCCCAGAAGCTCAGTGATTACGGTAGCGAACTATGAGGAGTAAGGCTATGGTTTCACCATCGCCTGCTTCCTCCTCGGTTGGGTTGAATTACCTACTTACCATATCATAACGAATTTTGAAACACACTAATTACACTGGTCTGCGTTTGAAATTTTTTTTCCTGAGGTCAAGGTTTTTTTAGTTGTTCTTTTATAATTTTTGCTGAATTCAAAAATGTAACTCATTTTGCTCAATCAGGTGAGGTTTTTATGCTATCTCAATTTAAAAAAAATAGATAATTCGAAAATAACCGTTATGAAATTATCAAGTTTATTTTTTTAAAACGGACTTAAATTGACAGAAAATGTACAAAGTATATAAAAAATGGTACACGAGTACAGTTAATGTGGACGAAAGGGCTTTCTCAAAGACTTTCGTCTGTGTTCCACAGCTGGAACGTCTCTCTTGAGGCACCAGCAGTAGTCCGCGAGCATGTTCACATCCCAGCGGCCCTGGTACCTCTCTTCCATCACTCGAATATCCTGGCGGAAGCGCTCTCCTTGCTCCTCGCTGACATCACCGCAGTTGTCCGGAAAGTAGTCTAAATGCGAGCTGAGAAAATGCATCTTTATGGACATACGTGCACCAAGAGCCTGGAAGCTCTGCAGGAGCTCCTCGACAACACGTTCGTACTCTGGACTTCGGTGGTTGCCCAGAAAATTCGTGACAATGGACTTGAATGCGAGCCAGGCATTGATCTCATTGTCGTCCTCCAGACTTTCGTCGAATTGAGCATCTTTCATTAGCTCCCTGATCTGAGGGCCGTCAAAAATACCTGCTTTCAATTTGCCCTCACTGACGCGTGGAAATTTCTGATTCAGGAAAGCGAAAGCTCGGCTTTCTTTGTTGAGTGCTCTGACGAAATTCTTCATAAGTCCGAGCTTGATGTGCAGCGGCGGAAGTAGAATCATCTGCGGATTCACGAGAGCGTGTGACAGAACGTTGTGCGAACCTGGTTCCAGGCCACGTCTTGCTGGCCAGTCGCGTTGTATGTAGTGTTGCTTGTCTGCTCGGCTGTCCCACAGACAGAGAAAGCAGGGGTATTTGGTGTAACCGCCTTGTAGACCCAGCACTAGGGCTCTAACCTATAAATATATATATATATATATATATATATATATATATATATAGATCAGGGCCTAATATATATATATATTATATATATATATATTTGTATTTTTTTTGTAGACACGAACATACCTTTAGGTCTCCGCATATCATCCAATTGTGATGTTTTTACTTCATAGCAGTTAGCAAAAGCTCCATATTACTATAACTTTCAGTCATCTGCACCCAGTGACCCACAGGAACAGATGCGACCTTGTTACCATTGCAGAGTAGTACTGCTTTCAAGCTTCTGCTTGAGGAGTCGATGATGAGCCGCCATTCTGTAGGGTCATACGCTAAACCCATAGCTGCAATGAGGCCGTTGACGTTGTTATAGTAAACCAGCGAAGCTTCTTCGTCCAACGTGAAATATTCTCGAAACTCTTCTTCGCGGCTGCGATACCAGAGGAATGTTGTTTCTGGAGCTAACAAACGATTTTTGCGAAGACGTAACCCTAGCAACTGAGCAGATTCTTTGGACAAGCACAAATCTCTTGTCAAATCGTTCAACTCAGCTTGGCTCAAGAGTTTGGGTTGACTTGTTTCGGCAGTAGGTTGGTATGTACCAGATATGTCACCGTCATCCATTTCTTCATCTGAGTCGGACGACGAATCAAAGTTGTCGGGCGGTGTTGGAATTGGAATTTCTGGTCCATGAGGCACTGGCTTTATGGCAGATGGCACGTCTGGATACTTTACGTGTTGCTTGTTTTTTTCGATTTATGCCTAAAAGGAAACAGATAAAGATAAGATAAAGACATATCTCATATATTGTCTGGCAGATTTTTGTAAGTATAAAATGAAATTCATACTAAATTCATACTAACTTACCTTGTAGGTTTGTCATACAGAAATAACAGTCAGTAGTATGATCTCTTCCTTCCCTCCACACCATTGGGACACCAAAAGGTAGACATTCTACCTTCTTGTGGCTCCAGCGCCGCAGACTTTCAACGCACGTTTTGCAGCATATTTGAGGGGCAAAGGCTTTGTCCTGGTCACCAAGTTTAACTCCAAAGTAGGCGTGATAGCTTTTCCTCACAAAATGTGTGATGTTTGACTGCCGGTCTGACATAGTGATTTTATCACAGATGTAGCAGAACCTGTTTGGGTCATTCTTGCACATTCTATTCATGCTGAAAAACAGTAATGACAATCGTAATTAGAAATAAGTTGTGTCTGTTTATTATATAGAGCTTGGCTAACACTTGGCTAAAATGTAAGTCTGTTTTAAAAAAATAAACTTGCTCATTTCATAACGATTATCTAATTTTTTTAAAATTGAGGTAGCATAAAAATCTGACCTGATTGAGGAAAATGAGTTACATTTTTTAATTCAGCATGCAAAACTTATAAAAGAACAACTAAAAAAACCTTGACCTCAAAAATGACGCAGACCAGTGTTATTAATATATAATTATATTATATTAAATGTCTAAAATATTTAATAAATACAATATATCCAATTACCATAAAATGAATATTTAAACCTCCTCATTACAAGTTTTTATAATAAGTAATTAAACATATTACCATTAAATAGAATTTATATTCGCATTTATTTGTTAATGACTTGAAATTATTCTCCTCCTTAAAGTTAAAGGATTACATAAAAGTGATGTTTGTTACACTATTCTATAATGTTATTCGCATACAAGTTAGAAACGTTCGTAAGTGATTACTTTCCACTCGGTGTCATTCTCGTTCACTGTCCGAAAGTGGGAAAGTTCGAAGTGGGAATTCCCTGTATGGGAAAGTTTTCTGATTTAAGGACAGTGACGCATACATCAAAGTGAAAAACGGGGATATGAGTTGAGTCAGACTTTTTTCATGTGAGATTATCATCCACGAATTTCTTCTTGTTGAGTATAGAATAAAATGGGGCTGTCAAAGTTTAGTGTAAGACCTTTCCAAATCAAGTTGAGATTCGATCAAAATTTCGAACTCTCGATCAGATTCAACATAGCTCTCTTCAATCTATTATTTATGTAAGTTAATAATTATAATCAGGTTTTAAATCTTTATTTCTTAGAATCAGATCTTAATTTTTAAAAGTGAACAATACCTCAGATTAACGAATGAACCTTTTTAAATTAATATAATATGAGAGATGAGGTTATTTGTTTCTAATGATTATAACTTACTTTTATGGTAGTACAATGACCAATCTGATCGCTGATAAAAAGCTTTAATTAAGACTTTTCGGTGTTCATATTTGTTTCAAGTTTGAACTAACATAAAGTTAAAGTGATTATATTGGTAATATAATGAACTTCAGGTTCAGGTTTGGATAATTTTATGTTATAAATGTCTAGCCAAAGAAATTCGATTGGGAAATGTGACCAATTTCTTGAGGAAGACATTTACAAGTGACGAAAGACGCGGATTTGAATAAGTTTTTCATCAGCGTCTGTTCTTTTCATTCTTTCTATTCGTTTTCAGAAACAAAAATCTATCACTTCATCTATATTAGTATAATAATATAGTAGAAAAAAATAGATTTAAAATTGCAAACAAATTGTTTTATAAATAATTTATTAAATATAAGAACTCTAAAATTTCACTTAATTTGAAAACAAATAAAGGAAACGAAAGTTTTTATTCCATTTAAAAGGAGCTTCATTCGTATCCATATACTGGACGTTGGTGGCGTGGTGCGTAACGGGCTTGACCCTCATACTGAACGTCGGCGATAAATCCTGAGTTTCCGTTCACGAAATATGTGACCTTTTGCGTCCTTCCGTCGGGAAGGAGGACGTAATAGGAGCCCTTCGTGTCGTCATGCTTACGGGATTCCTGTTGTCCAAAATTGTTACCGGAGTTCGAGTCCTGAACTGCCCAGTCAAAGTTGTAGTTGGCGGGGACCTAAAATGGTTAGATGGTTTTCCCCATTGTTATCATTAAACTTTTCATTGATTTTGAATGGGAATTGTAGCTTTGAGAAAGAGGTTTTACATATGAAACGATAACTAAATTAGATTTATAGGAAAAGGACATTCGGTTGTTCTCACCGCAGGGTAGACAGGGCCGTATCCGTACTGATGGCTAGCAAAGGAGACAACCACGAGCGCAAAAAGAGTCAGAAGCTGAAAGTAACGAAATTGATAAGTTTTAGTTTTGTAAAACCATTAAAAATATTTTTTCTGACTTTTCAAATGAAATTAAACTAAAACTTCTTTATTAATTTCCTAATTTTTCTCTACGCTTTATTCGTCCAATGAATATTCTGTTATTCTATATCACTATTATATTACAACCCTATCCTTAATGGTCTATTTAATATAGGTTTCATGTATGGATGTGTGACAGTGAAAGGTGGTTTTTATTCTATAATATATTTTTTACTCAAGCATGAAGCAAAAATTAAGATGGAGAAAGAGAGAGAGAGAAAGAGAGAGAGAGAGAGAGAGAGAGAGAGAGAGAGAGAGAGAGAGAGAGAGAGAGAGAGAGAGAATACTAAAATAAATCCCGATTTACGTTAACGTATATGAATCCTTTCTAAGATTCCCTCAATTACAGGTACTTTTTCTAACAACGCGCCAGTTACAGGAAATGTGATTGACTAAAATGAAAAATCAAAAATTCACTTTTTCTCTCTTAATTGCGAGTTACAAATTTTACATTTTATATTCACTGAGTCTTTTCCTAAATAGAATTCTTTCATTTCTAAATATTTTCGAACTGATAATTCAGTTAATTAAATCATATTTGTAGTATTAAAAGTATGAATTCTTTTAACTTGACGTTAAGTTAAAAGTTTTAAGTTTTTAATAACAAAATATTTAAAGCTTTAATATGTAATTTTATAATTAATTTATATTATATAAAATCAAATTAAATAACGAAATTCTGTTTTCAAAACTAAAATGAACATCGCAAATATTTTCAAAATGAATTGTCATTTATGATAAATAAATTTAAAAATAAAGTTCCATTTTCAAGTTAAAATGATTTTAATCTCCCTTTTAAAGAGTGAAAATGAATTTCTAATATTCTTATATTTAAATGTATATCTTCATATCAGCTTATCTATCTCAATATCTATCCCTTTTCGTGAACATAAATTATTTATTAAATACATACGAATTTCAAAAACTTTCTTTTATTTGAAAGAAGACGTGTTTTTGTCTCTGTTTCATAACGAATAGAAGTTAATAACTTTATTTTTAATATTTTATTCTGATCTATAAATATACCTTAAGAGCCATTACGAGTATATTGAAGTGTCGGATTTAAATTTAAATTTTATAACGTGTTTGTGCGGTTGAATCACAATCCGAAATGATAACCGTCTTTCTTATTGGCTTACCTTTTATACTCTGAAAATTGCACCTCAAAACGAATATCGAAGAAATTGTCCTTGAATGCTCGTTATTGCTTTTGTTTCGCTTTAAGATTTGTGTCAGATTCCATATAAATATTTTAATTAAAAATTCGATTAGAGGTGCAAGGAAATAATTCTCAAACAATTACTTTAGGGGTCTATATTATTTTACAAATTAAGAAACATCCATTAATTTAATATTTCAAGAACGACCGTTTTAAATTCCTTTATAGAATGAATCGAAAGCTATTTGCTTTACGATATTATATAGAGGTTAGAGCAAGGAAACTCATTTCCCTACGATGTGGAGGTAAGTGTGACTGAAGGGCAACCTTTAACTCGAGCAATGATATGAGTAATTGGCCAATTCAACTTAATCCAAGGGGCAGCAGGGAAGTGCGAAACAATAATTTCACTGCAACCAGAGTCCTCTAGCGAGAGCCCTGAAAATATTCATTAATTAAAAATAAGTTGTATATTTTGTTTTCCTGTTTGCATTCCGATTATCTAATTAACTTTGCGTTTTCTGTCTGTCTATCTCTCTATCTGATTCCTCTATTGTACTTTCATTCATTCGCTTTTACACACCACACACCACACACACACACACACACACACACGCGCGCATAAAGAGAGGTAATAAACATACACCCTTCCATATGTGGGTCTCAGTGTGCGTCATTTGTCCTCCATTTGTTTTATTAAACTAAATTTTAAGTTATTTTATAATTTATAAAACTGTAATACAGTAGATTATATAATTATATATATAGATATATAATATATATATATATATATTATATATAGATATCTATATATAAATGATACATACAGACCGTACATGGAGCAAGGAACTCTTCTAGGAAATTAAATCCACTATAGTTCGAATAAGTATATATATATATATACAGGGTGTCCCAGGAGGAAATGTCAAGAATGCACCATTTCACTCTTTGGGTATTTCTAAGTAGAAAGTATTATATCGACATGTGCCTGATTCCCAACCGTTACCGAGATACAGGCCTCTACATTTGGGTAACTAAAACATAATAAAAAGCCGATCTTAGATAATATTCAATGACGTTTAATGATACATTGGCAACTGTGCAGGTCCTCACATTATTTATTTACATTATTTTTTTTGTCTGGGGGTTCTTGAAGAGTAACGTTTATCAGCGTTGTAAGCCCGAAACTAGGGAGCAGTTGGTTGCACGTATACAGGATGCGTTCATAAACCTCAGAAATGAACTTCCGCGTTTTCCTTGGCAAGACTCGATGGATCGGAGGCTTGCCGCGTACATTGAAGAAGGAGGGGGTCACTTTGAAACCATTTTGCAATAAGTGCAATATTGTATTGTATGTTTGTACTTTTTGTAAACCACAAGTGTCATTAAATAGTATCTAAGATCACCTTTTTATTATGTTTTAATTACCCAAATGTAGAGGCCTGTATCTCGGTAACGGTTGGGAATCAGACCCATATCGATATAATACTTTCTACTTAGAAATACCCAAAGAGTGAAATGGTGCATTCTTGACATTTCCTCCTGGGATACCCTGTATATATAAATATATATAAAGGGTGATCCAGAGAAATGGGACCCAAAAGAAACCCCTGTAACTCTTAAAGTATAAGTCCTTTTATAAAATCATACGCATCATTCGAAAGAGGATAGTTACAAGTTTGTACAGGATTGTATAGGTTTTGACAATACAAGACAAGATAAGATACAAAACAAAATAAAAGTGTTAGTTAAAACTAACCCTTCAAGATGACTGCATGGACTGTGGAACAGCTGCGTTTCATAACTGAGCAATATTATGAGCATGGAAGAAGTGTAGTTTCAGCTCTTAGAAGGTGATTTTGACATCTGAAAATTTGTCTTGAAAAATCTTTGAGCTGAAACTACACTTCTTCCACGCTCATAATATTGCTCAGTTATGAAACGCAGCTGTTCCACAGTCCATGCAGTCATCTTGAAGGGTTAGTTTTAACTAACACTTTTATTTTGTTTTGTATCTTATCTTGTCTTGTATTGTCAAAACCTATACAATCCTGTACAAACTTGTAACTATCCTCTTTCGAATGATGCGTATGATTTTATAAAAGGACTTATACTTTAAGAGTTACAGGGGTTTCTTTTGGGTCCCATTTCTCTGGATCACCCTTTATATACAGTATGTGGGTGTGTATATACACGATAGAATACTGAACATAGTAATTAAAAGTATTATGGTAAGGAAGTTATGCGTGTTCTCACTCATTTGGTGAACGTTGCCTTGTTACTTCACTGACAAATTTAGGGTAATTATGTTTATTTCATTGAAATAAACACCATTTAAAATAAATAGAAGTTTGAAACTAAAGATCTTTTTAATTCCTGGTCCAGTTTATGTCGAGAAAACTTTAGGTGTTGTGAGTATTCTTCTTATTAGAATGGATACATTTCTGACTTCTGAAGGAGGAAAAACACACTCAGGGTGCATTGTTGATGAATCCTTGAAGTGGTTGGATTTATAAAACGAGGAGTGTCACCAATGCAAATTAATGAAACTTGAACCAAAAAACATTATGGATGGCACCAATCACTGGAATACTTTAACTCCCACAAAATCATATCCAATCTCGACCTCTTTTAATCTTTTTATTCTTTTATTAATTTCATTAAATATTTTTAAGTTCATAATTTTTTACTTTAATTTTTTTAATAAGAATCATTTATTTTCTGTTGAATATAAAATTGATCATTTCATTCAAATTTTATAAAAAATTTAAATTAATCGAAAACTATATCACTAACCTTTGTAAATTTTTACTTATTATTAATATTATCATTATTATTATTATTAATTAAAAATTTGTATTTATTATTTCTATTTTTATTATATTATCATCATCATAGTATGACTTGCCATTTCACTTCCCTTATTTCGTAAATAGAAAATCTTATTAAATTTTGGTAAAATGCTTTAATGCTTCGAAAGGAATATTCAGATTAGAATAAATTAAAGATTTTAATATCATTTCAAACATCAAAATTATGCCAAATAATGAAAAATAGGCCTATTTTAAAGCTTTATGCAAGATGAATTATTGTCCTGAATAAAATTTTTTTAACTTTGAAATTTTGGCTTCTCTCAGTGATGAACTTTTCCCAAAATTTGTTAATCCGTTCACCCTCTCTATATCTGGGAACAGGGCCGCCGAGAGCTGCCACGGTCCCTGGGGAATGATTGTATATGGGCCCTCCTCTTTACTCAGTATTTTATTAGTGATGTTTTTTGTGTACATAACAAGCAAACTGTTTATATGTTCAAGTCACTATTCAAAACATAGAGTATGAATAAACAACTCAGAAGAAAATGACTATTTAATTTTTCGAATCAATAATATTAATTCTATCACCATACAATTTACAAATGCAGTTTCAGTCCATGCAGGAAAAACAATTGTTTACTGCAAGATTTTCATAATTAGAAGTGTACTTTCTTTGCCTTCTCTCTAGCAAAGTGGTAAATGATTCCGATGAAATTTAAAGTACGGGCTAACTGGCTTTCAGTTACAATGGTTTCCAGATCTGTCAGTCGGTCTTGGGCAGTGGTGGACCGCAGATAGTATTTTAACTGTTTCAGTTTGAGTATGATAATCTCTATAAAATGGATGTTCATTAATTATATTTCCTCTCTGTTATTTAATCAAGTGCTTTATTAATATTTTTAGATTTTATCCCCCCGCTTTCCGGGCCCCCTAGAGGTCCTGGCCCAGGGTATTTATCCCGGCTTCCCCGGCCTCTCAGCGGCCCTGTCTTGAAATGACGCTTCGAGCTGCTCGTACCCGAACTTGGTGCATGAAAAAAACAGAGAAAGAGTGAAATCTTCCAATTCTATCTACATCTTGATCAGTAAACAATCATTGTTGTAAAAGTGATCAATAAAAATGTATGAATGAATTAGAGACAAATGGAATTTATCCCATTCTATGGGATTTATTCCAACCTATCACCTAACGCCTAACTAAAGTTAGATTGGGTTAACGTACCAGATGATCCCACAACACCAACAACGAAAAGAAGAACCCACGCAAACATTTCAACAATTAAAATTATGATCATCAAAATTATGATTATTATTATTATTACTAGCTAAAGTGGGCCCTACGGGCCCATTTAGTTACGCCCGTGGTGCTGGGGCCTTTGGCCTCAGTAATTGGGGAGCCGCAGGCCCCCCCAGTTACCGGGGAGTCAATTATTCAGTCAATAAAACTATAGAAAAGAATGCAGCCATAAAAATCTTAAGCTTCACAAATCTTGATACAATGTTTATTCTGTAATGGTTGCAGCACCAGTATGAAAGTGCATAAAAAGAACTCATTTGGTAAATTTTTGAACTTAGCCGCAGATTAAATTTCGGCTCAAAGCTGAACGCAAAAGCAAATATTTTTTACACTTTTTAAAATTATAATTAAAAGTAGAATTCATTACGCCTTTTTCTAATGCATTAAAATACAAATATCGCCCATATATATCAAGAATCTTCTTCTCTTTTCGATATATCAAGAATCTTCTTTTCTTTTCGAGCGTGAGAGACTGACAGACATTCCTGGGTGTTTATCAGTGGCGACTCGTGGTATAAATGTATGGGGGTGCGATTTCATAAAATTTACAATTTTTAGAATTGTAGTACATAAACAATCACATGGTGGTTCCGTACGGTACTTATATGTCAAAAGAAGCCATAAATTTGTATTAAAAAAATATTTTAATAAAATATAAAAATAATTGTTGAATAATTTGACTATAATAAATTTGACTATAATAATGTACCACTGTACGACAACACGGACTCACAATAGGCTAGTGCGAATCCAACTGCCGCTCACAAGAGTACTGTACTTGTATTAACATATGCGGCTATGCCAGACGTACAATTCTAGTTAATTACAAATAAGTATAATTTTAATAAAATACATATAAATGGTTTATATCATTATTACTGAAGTAACTATTAGTAAAAATAAAGTTATTATAAAAAAAATTCGCGATTGTACTTATATTTTCATTACAACAGTAAAATATAATTTATATTTACTTGAGCGAAAAATCTATCGCTCCATTCGGCTGCAATATTATTTTGTATTCAAACAGCAGTACGCTATTTGAAGCTATGCTATAAGTTTAGAATATTATGTACTGTATGAAGGCTTACTCAAAATGCCTCATGAATCATGATATGCCACATGAATTTTTAAAATATATTTCAAGAATATTATTTTAATATCTTAAAATTAATATATTTTTTATCTGTTAAATTAATATTTATCGTTTCAAGCAAGGGGGAGCGACCGCTCCATCGCTCCTATACGCCAGTCGCCACTGGTGTTTATAGTATTAATTATCAGTAAATAATAGTATAAATGAACCAGATTTTGATCTTGACCCCTCCTTCCTGCAAAAACAAATTATAAAAATAGAAAGTTATAAAAAAGTGCTTTAGTACCCAAATTTAGCTAAAACAAAATATATCAAACATTGTTTGGTAGATGAAGTTTAGGGTTATCTATAGGGAAGGTTCTTTAAGATTAGCGGTATCACCACTAGACTCGACAAATATGATCCGATCAAAGGTAGCCATGGTCGAACGAAAGATATTACAAACAGTTTAATCTTCAATGTTCCCCTTAGGTTTTTGTCGAACAAACTTGGGAGATGGTTGATTGGGGGTATAACAAATATGAACACTCGAAATTCTTAAAAAGAAATATCAATAACTGTTGTTGTTGGACATGGAAGAAGGAATTTACGAGAATAAAATAGATTTGCCCCTCTTCTTTTAATTTAATCACGTTTATTTCCATAGATGGGCTCCCGGAAGCCCTGTGGTTACGGTGGCGCACTATGTGTAGTGAGGCTTTGGTTTCGCTCGCACCTGATTCCTCCTCGGTTCGGATGTGTTGACCGCTTACCTTATCATAAGGCATTTTGATAAAAATAATTAATATACCAGTATAATTATATTGCATTATTTTGGAAGCGTTTTTTAATTAAAGGAAGACCGTAAAGAGACCATGGCACAAATACTGGAAAAGGGGAAGCATTTATTTATTTATTATTTTTTATTTGCTAAAAGTTAACTTAAAGTAAACAATCTCGTATTTCGAAGGGGAGTGGATCGGTTTGTGTATTTTTTGATGTGAGATTTTCACTCGCAAATTTCTTCTTATTGGATACAAAATGAAAATGGAATGCGCAAGTTTAGTAAAGGAATTTTACTTTATGAATAACACAATTCCACATGAAGTTGAGCTTTGATCAAAATTTCGAACGCTCGATAACATTCAATCTACATCTTATCAATCCACTGCTTACATAAATTAATTATTATAATCAGGTTTTAAATCTTTATTTCTTAGAATCAGATCTTAATTTTTAAAAGTGAACAATACCTCAGATTAACGAATGAACATTTTTAAATTAATATAATATGAGAGATGAGGTTATTTGTTTCTAATGATTATAATTTATTTTTATGGTAGTACAATGACCAACCTGATTACTGATAAAAAACATTAATTAAGACTTTTCGGTGTTCATACTTGTTTCAAGTTTGGACTACCATAGAGTTAGGGTTGCCAGACGTCCCGTATTTTACGGGACAGTCTCGCATTTGATCCAAAAATCCCGCGTCAAAATCTTGCGTCAAAACCCCGCGTTCAAATTGTCCCGCAAAAAATATTTTTTAAGCAAATTTTTTAGGGATGAATTGATTTAGAATTTCAATATTATGTATAATAATTTCAATTTATTCACGATGTTTAATTGTTAAATATTATTGTAATAAAATTTTTCTAATTTTGTTTGTTGTAACAGTTGAAGAAATCTAGTTTCAATTTGAAAAAAAATTTGGTCTTAAAAAAAAAATCTCAGAAAAGATTTTCTCCCGCATGAGCATTTGAAAAATCTGGCAACCCTACATAGAGTACAAGTGATTATATTGGTAATATAATGAATTTCAGATTTACGTTTGGATAATTTTGTTAGAAATGTCTACCCAAAGAAATTCGACTGGGAAATGTGACCAATTTCTTGAGGAACACATTTATAAGTGACGAAAGACGCGGATTTGAATAAGCTTTTCATTAGCGTCTGTTCTTTTCATTCTTTCTATTCGTTTTCAGAAACAAAAAACTATCACTTCATCTATATTTGTACAATAATATAATAGGAAAGAATAGCATTAAAATTGCAAACAAATTGTTTTATAAATAATTTATTAAATATAAGAACTTTAAAATTCCATTTAATTTGAAAACAAATAAAGGAAACGGAAGCTTTTATTCCATTTAAAAGGAGCTTCATTTGTATCCATATACTGGACGTTGGTGGTGTGGTGCGTAACGGGCTTGACCCTCATACTGAACGTTGGCGATAAATCCTGAGTTTCCGCTCACGGAATATGTGACCTTCTGCGTCCTTCCGTCGGGAAGGAGGACTTAATAGGAGCCCTTCGTGTCGTCATGCTTACGTGATTCCCGTTGTCCGAAATTGTTACCGGAGTTCGAGTCCTGAACTGCCCAGTTGAAGTTGTAGTTGGCGGGGACCTAAAATGGTTAGATAGTTTTACTCAGTGTTATCATTAAGCTTTTCATTGATTTTTAATGGTAATTGTAGCTTTGAGAAAGAGGTTTTACACATGAAACGATAACTAAATTAGATTTATAGGAAAAAGACATTCGGTTGTTCTTACCGCAGGGTAGATAGGGCCGTATCCGTGCTGATGGCTAGCAAAGGAGACAACCACGAGCGCAAAAAGGGTCAAAAGCTGAAAGTAACCAAATTGACAAGTTTTAATTTTGTAAATACATTAAAAATATTTTTTCTGACTTTTCACATGAAATAAAATTTTAAAAATTCGTTATTAATTTCCTAATTTTCCTCTATGCTTTATTCCTCGAATTAATATTCTGTTATTCTATATCACTATTACAAGTCTATCCTTAAGGGTCTATTTAATATAAGTTTCATGTATGGATGTATGACAGTGAAAGGTGGCCTTTATTCTATAATATAGGTTTTACTCAAGCATGAAGCAAAAATAAACATGGAGAGAGAGAGAGAGAGAGAGAGAGAGAGAGAGATAGTGAGAAAGAATACTGAAATAAATCCCGATTTACGTTAACGTATTGAATCCTTTCTAAGATTCGCTTAATTACAGGACTTTTTCTAACAACGCACCAGTTACAGAAAATGTGATTGACTAAAATGAAAAATCAAAAATTCACTTTTCTCTTAATTACGAGTTACAAATTTTACATTTTATATTCATTGGGTCTTTTCCTAAATAGAATTCTTTCATTTATAAATATTTTTGAACTGATAATTCAGTTAATAAATCATATTTGCAGTATTAAAAGTATGAACTCTTTTAACTTGACGTTAAGTTAAAATTTTTAAGTTTTTAGTAACAAAATATTTAAAGCCTTAATATGTAATTTTATAATTGATTTATATTATTAAAATCAAATTAAATAACGAAATTCTGTTTTCAAAACTAAAATGAACATCGCAAATATTTTCAAAATGGATTGTCATTTGTGATAAATAAATTTAAAAATAAAGTTCCATTTTCAAGTGAAAATGAGTTTAATCTCCCTTTTAAAGAGTGAAAATTAATTTTTAATATTCTTATATTTAAATGTATATCTTCATATCAGCTTATCTATCTCAATATCTATCCCTTTTCGTGAACATAAATTATTTATTAAATACATACGAATTTCAAAAACTTTCTTTTATTTGAAAGAAGACGTGTTTTTGTCTTTGTTTCATAACAAATAGAAGTTAATAACTTTATTTTTAATATTTTATTCTGATCTATAAATATACCTTAAGAGCCATTACGAGTATATTGAAGTGTCGGATTTAAATTTAAATTTTAAAACGTGTTTGTGCGGTTGAATCACAATCCGAAATGATAACCGTCTTTCTTATTGGCTTACCTTTTTATACTCTGAAAATTGCACCTCAAAACGAATATCGAAGAAATTGTCCTTGAATGCTCGTTATTGCTTTTGTTTCGCTTTAAGATTTGTGTCAGATTCCATATAAATATTTTAATTAAAAATTCGATTAGAGGTGCAAAGAAATAATTCTCAAACAATTACTTTAGGGTCTATATTATTTTACAAATTAAGAAACATCCATTAATTTAATATTTCAAGAACGACCGTTTTAAATTCCTTTATACAGGGTGTCCCGTAAGTCTGGACCCATAGGGAAAAATAATAAAATTACAAAATAGTCCAAAAATTTATTACATAATCTGTTCAAAGTGTCCGCCGTTGTGTCGCACACATAGTTGAAGACGCAATCTCCACTGCGACAGCACTTTCTGAATCACAGTCGCAGAAATTTCTTGACACGCCTCCACAATGCGTGCTTTAAGTGGAAAATGTTCTGAAGTTTGACCTCGTACACTTGGCTTTCAAGTGGCCCCACAAATAAAACTCCAGCGGAGTAAGATCTATAAAAAAATAATAAAAATAATAATAAAAATAATAAAAAAATATATTATAAATAAATTTTTGGACTATTTTGTAATTTTATTATTTTTCCCTATGGGTCCAGACTTACGGGACACCCTGTAGAATGAATCGAAAGCTATTTGCTTTACGAAATTATATATAGGTTAGAGCAAGGAAACTCATTTCCCTACGATGTGGAGGTAAGTGTGACTGAAGGGCAACCTTTAACTCGAGCAATGATATGAGTAATTGGCCAATTCAACTTAATCCAAGGGGCAGCAGGGAAGTGCGAAACAATAATTTCACTGCAACCCAGAGTCCTCTAGCGAGAGCCCTGAAAATATTCATTAATTAAAAAATAAGTTGTATATTTTGTTTTCCTGTTTGCATTCCGATTATCTAATTAACTTTGCGTTTTCTGTCTGTCTATCTCTCTATCTGATTCCTCTATTTACTTTCATTCATTCGCTTTTACACACCACACACACACACACACACACACACACCACACACAAACACACACACACACACACACACGCACATAAAGAGAGGAAATAAACATACACCCTTCCATATGTGGAGTCTCAGTGTGCGTCATTTGTCTCCATTTGTTTATTTAAACTAAATTTTAAGTTATTTTATAATTTATAAATACTGTAATACAGTAGATATATATATATATATATTTTTTTTAGTTCGGGAAGAACCGATTCGCCTCTATTTAAAGGGCATATCTCAGCGGAAAAACAAAGAAAAAGTGAGAGGAAAGACAGAGGAAAAAGAAAGGGTGGAGGGGACAGTCGAAGTGGAAAAAGACCAAGGATGACAAGGACTGCAGGGTCGAGCCCCTCATCCTTGGGTGCTAGGGCCGGGAGGGCGCACGTGAAACCTCCAGGAACAAGTACGTACAAACGAGCACAAGGAGCACTCAAGAGCACGAGCTTAGAACCCCCTTGCGGGATATATATATATATATATATATATTATTATATATATTATATATATATATATATATAAATGATACACACAGACCGTACATGGAACAAGGAACTCTTCTAGGAAAATTAAATCCACTATAGTTCGAATAAGTATATATATATATATATATATATTAATATATATATATATATATATAATATAAAAGGGTGATCCAGAGAAATGGGACCCAAAAGAAACCCCTGTAACTCTTAAAGTATAAGTCCTTTTATAAAATCATACGCATCATTCGAAAGAGGATAGTTACAAGTTTGTACAGGATTGTATAGGTTTGACAATACAAGACAAGATAAGATACAAAACAAAATAAAAGTGTTAGTTAAAACTAACCCTTCAAGATGACTGCATGGACTGTGGGACAGCTGCGTTTCATAACTGAGCAATATTATGAGCA
This sequence comes from Bathynomus jamesi, assembly GCA_023014485.1. Taxonomy (NCBI): domain Eukaryota; kingdom Metazoa; phylum Arthropoda; class Malacostraca; order Isopoda; family Cirolanidae; genus Bathynomus; species Bathynomus jamesi. Next base: position 248,818 of record JAJOZX010003745.1, on the reverse strand, counting down.
TGGAAGAAGTGTAGTTTCAGCTCTTTAGAAGGTGATTTTGACATCTAAAAATTTGTCTTGAAAGATCTTTGAGCTGAAACTACACTTCTTCCATGCCCATAATATTGCTCAGTTATGAAACGCAGCTGTTCCACAGTCCATGCAGTCATCTTGAAGGGTTAGTTTTAACTAACACTTTTATTTTGTTTTGTATCTTAACTTGTCTTGTATTGTCAAAACCTATACAATCCTGTACAAACTTGTAATTATCCTCTTTCGAATGATGCGTATGATTTTATAAAAGGACTTATACTTTAAGAGTTACAGGGGTTTCTTTTGGGTCCCATTTCTCTGGATCACCCTTTATATACAGTATGTGGGTGTGTATATACACGATAGAATACTGAACATAGTAATTAAAAGTATTATGGTAAGGAAGTTATGCGTGTTCTCACTCATTTGGTAAACGTTGCCTTGTTACTTCACTGACAAATTTAGGGTAATTATGTTTATTTCATTGAAATAAACACCATTTAAAATAAATAGAAGTTTGAAACTAAAGATCTTTTTAATTCCTGGTCCAGTTTATGTCGAGAAAACTTTAGGTGTTGTGAGTATTCTTCTTATTAGAATGGATACATTTCTGACTTCTGAAGGAGGAAAAACACACTCAGGGTGCATTGTTGATGAATCCTGAAGTGGTTGGATTTATAAAACGAGGAGTGTCACCAATGCAAATTAATGAAACTTGAACGAAAAAACATTATGGATGGCACCAATCACTGGAATACTTTAACTCCCACAAAATCATATCCAATCTCGACCTCCTTTAATCGTTATTCTTTTATTAATTCATTAAATATTTTTAAGTTCATAATTTTTTACTTTAATTTTTTTAATAAGAATCATTTATTTTCTGTTGAATATAAAATTGATCATTTCATTCAAAATTTTATAAAAAAATTTAAATTAATCGAAAACTATATCACTAACCTTTGTAAATTTTTACTTATTATTAATATTATCATTATTATTATTATTAATTAAAAATTTGTATTTATTATTTCTATTTTTTATTATTATTATCATCATCATAGTATGACTTGCCATTTCACTTCCCTTATTTCGTAAATAGAAAATCTTATTAAATTTTGGTAAAATGCTTTAATGCTTCGAAAGGAATATTCAGATTAGAATAAATTAAAGATTTTAATATCATTTCAAATATCAAAATTATGCCAAATAATGAAAAATAGGCCTATTTTAAAGCTTTATGCAAGATGAATTATTGTCCTGAATAAAATTTTTTCAACTTTGAAATTTTGGCTTCTCTCAGTGATGAACCTTTCCCAAAAATTTGTTAATCCGTTCACCCTCTCTATATCTGGGAACAGGGCCGCCGAGAGCTGCCACGGGCCCTGGGGAATTATTGTATATGGGCCCCCCCTCTTTACTCAGTATTTTATTAGTAATGTTTTTTGTGTACATAACAAGCAAACTGTTTATATGTTCAAGTCACTATTCAAAACATAGAGTATGAATAAACAACTCAGAAGAAAATGACTATTTAATTTTTCGAATCAATTATATTAATTCTATCACCATACAATTTACAAATGCAGTTTCAGTCCATGCAGGAAAAACAATTGTTTACTGCAAGATTTTCATAATTAGAAGTGTACTTTCTTTGCCTTCTCTCTAGCAAAGTGGTAAATGATTCCGATGAAATTAAAGTACGGGCTAACTGGCTTTCAGTTACAATGGTTTCCAGATCTGTCAGTCGGTCTTGGGCAGTGGTGGACGCAGATAGTATTTTAACTGTTTCAGTTTGACTATGATAATCTCTATAAAATGGATGTTCATTAATTATATTTCCTCTCTGTTATTTAATCAAGTGCTTTATTAATATTTTTAGATTTTATCCCCCCGCTTTCCGGGCCCCCTAGAGGTCCTGGCCCAGGGTATTTATCCCGGCTTCCCCGCCCTCTCAGCGGCCCTGTCTTGAAATGACGCTTCGAGCTGCTCGTACCCGAACTTGGTGCATGAAAAGAACAGAGAAAGAGTGAAATCTTCCAATTCTATCTACGTCTTGATCAGTAAACAATCATTGTTGTAAAAGTGATCAATAAAAATGTATGAATGAATTAGAGACAAATGGAATTTATCCCATTCTATGGGATTTATTCCAACCTATCACCAAACGCCTAACTAAAGTTGGATTGGGTTAACGTACCAGATGATCCCACAACACCAACAACGAAAAGAAGAACCCACGCAAACATTTCAACAATTAAAATTATGATCATCAAAATTATGATGATTATTATTATTACTAACTAAAGTGGGCCCTACGGGCCCATTTAGCTACGCCCGTGGTGCTGGGGCCTTTGGCCTCAGTAATTGGGGAGCCGCAGGCCCCCCCAGTTACCGGGGAGTCAATTATTCAGTCAATAAAACTATAGAAAAGAATGCAGCCATAAAAATCTTAAGCTTCACAAATCTTAATACAATGTTTATTCTGTTGCATCACCAGCATGAAAGTGCATAAAAAGAACTCATTAGGTAAATTTTTGAACTTAGCCGCAGATTAAATTTCGGCTCAAAGCTGAACGCAAAAGCAAATATTTTTTACACTTTTTAAAATTATAATTAAAAGTAGAATTCATTACGCCTTTTTCTAATGCATTAAAATACAAATATCGCCCATATACGTATATCAAGAATCTTCTTCTCTTTTCGAGCGTGACAGACTGACAGACATTCCTGGGTGTTTATAGTATTAATTATCAGTAAATAATAGTATAAATGAACCAGATTTTGACCTTGACCCCTCCTTCCTGCAAAAACAAATTATAAAAATAGAAAGTTATAAAAAGTGCTTTAGTACCCAAATTTAGCTAAAACAAAATATATCAAACATTGTTTGGTAGATGAAGTTTAGGGTTATCTATAGGGAAGGTTCTTTAAGATTAGCGGTATCACCACTAGACTCGACAAATATGATCCGATCAAAGGTAGCCATGGTCGAACGAAAGATATTACAAACAGTTTAATCTTCAATGTTCCCCTTAGGTTTTTGTCGAACAAACTTGGGAGATGGCTGATTGGGGGTATAACAAATATGAACACTCGAAATTCTTAAAAAGAAATATCAATAACTGTTGTTGTTGGACATGGAAGAGGGAATTTACGAGAATAAAATAGATTTGTCCCTCTTCTTTTAATTTAATCAAGTTTATTTCCATAGATGGGCTCCCGGAAGCCCTGTGGTTATGGTGGCGCACTATGTGTAGTGAGATTTTGGTTTCGCTCCCGCCTGCTTCCTCCTCGGTTGGGATGTGTTGGCCGCTTACCTTATCATAACGCATTTTGATAAAAAATAATTAATATACCAGTATAATTATATTGCATTATTTTGGAAGCGTTTTTTAATTAAAGGAAGACCGTAAAGAGACCATGGCACAGATACTAGAAAAGGGGAAGCATTTATTTATTTATTATTTTTTATTTGCTAAAAGTTAACTTAAAGTAAACAATCTCGTATTTCGAAGGGGAGTGGATCGGTTTGTGCATTTTTTGATGTGAGATTATCACTCGCAAATTTCTTCTTATTGGATACAAAATAAAAATGGAATGCGCGAGTTTAGTAAAGGAATTTTACCTTATGAATAACACACAATTCCACATGAAGTTGAGCTTAGATCAAAATTTCAAAAGCTCGATAACATTCAATCTTCATATTATCAATCCACTGCTTCGGTGAATTATTAATTATAATCAGGTTTTAAATCTTTATTTCTTAGAACCAGCTCTTAATTTTTAAAAGTGAACAATACCTCAGATTTATGAATGAACCTTTTTAAATTAATATAATATGAGAGATGAGGTTATTTGTTTCTAAAGATTATAATTTATTTTTATGGTATTACAATGACCAACCTGATCACTGATAAAAAGCTTTAATTAAGACTTTTCGGTGTTCATACCTGTTTCAAGTTTGGACTAACATAGAGTTAAAGTGATTATATTGGTAATATAATGAATTTCAGATTTAGATTTGGATAATTTTGTTATAAATGTCTACCCAAAGAAATTCGACTGGGAAATGTGACCGATTTCTTGAGGAAGACATTTATAAGTGACGAAAGACGCGGATGTGAATAAGTTTTTCATCAGCGTCTCTTCTTTTCATTCTTTCTATTCGTTTTCAGAAACAAAAATCTATCACTTCATCTATATTTGTACACTAATATAATACGGAAGAATAGAATTAAAATTGCAAACAAATTGTTATGAAAATAATTTATTAAATATAAGAACTTTAAAATTCCATTTAATTTGAAAACAAATAAAGGAAAAGGAAGTATTTATTCCATTTAAGAGGAGCTTCATTTGTATCCATATACTGGACGGGGGTGGTGTGGTGCGTAACGGGCTTGACCCTCATACTGAACGTTGGCGATGAATCCTGAGTTTCCGTTCACGGAATATGTGACCTTCTGCGTCCTTCCGTCAGGAAGCAGGACGTAATAGGAGCCCTTCGTGTCGTCATGCTTACGGGATTCCTGTTGTCCGAAATGGTTACCGGAGTTCGAGTCCTGAACTGCCCAGTCGAAGTTGTAGTTGGCGGGGACCTAAAATGGTTAGGTGGTTTTCCCCATTGTTATCATTAAGTTTTTCATTGATTTTTAATGGTAATTGTAGCTTTGAGAAAGAGTTTTTACATATGAAACGATAACCAAATTAGATTTATAGGAAAAGGACATTCGGTTGTTCTTACCGCAGGGTAGACAGGACCGTATCCGTACTGATGGCTGGCAAAGGAGACAACCACGAGGGCAAAAAGGGTCAGAAGCTGAAAGTAACCAAATTGACAAGTTTTAGTTTTGTAAAACCATTAAAAATATTTTTTCTGACTTTTCACATGAAATAAAACTAAAAATTCTTTATTAATTTCCTAATTTTTCCTCTCTGCTTTATTCCTCCAATTAATATTCTGTTATTCTGTATCACTATTACAACTCTATCCTTAAGGGTATATTTAATATAAGTTTCATGTATGGATGTGTGAAAGTGAAAGGTGGTTTTTATTCTATTATATATTTTTTACTCAAGCATGAAGCAAAAATTAAGATGAGAGAGAGAGAGAGAGAGAGAGAAAGAGAGAAAGAGAGAGAGAGAGAGAGAGAATACTAAAATAAATCCCGATTTACGTTAACGTATTTAAGTCCTTTATAAGATTCCCTTAATTACAGGTACTTTTTCTAACAACGCACCAGTTACAGAAAATGTGATTGACTAAAATGAAAAAAAAAAATTCACTTTTTCTCTCTTAATTACGAGTTACAAATTTTACATTTTATATTCATTGGGTCTTTTTCTAAATAGAATTCTTTCATTTCTAAACATTTTTGAACTGATAATTCAGTTAATGCAATCATATTTGCAGTATTAAAAGTATGAATTCTTTTAACTTGACGTTAAGTTAAAAGTTTTAAGTTTTTAGTAACAAATATTTAAAACTTTAATATGTAATTTTATAATTAATTTATATTATATAAAATCAAATTAAATAACGAAATTCTTTTTTCAAAACTAAAATGAACATCGCAAATATTTTCAAAATGGATTGTCATTTGTGATAAATAAATTTAAAAATAAAGTTCCATTTTCAAGTGAAAATGAGTTTAATCTCCCTTTTAAAGAGTGAAAATGAATTTCTAATATTCTTATATTTAAATGTATATCTTCATATCAACTTATCTATCTCAATATCTATCCCTTTTCGTGAACATAAATTATATATTAAATAAATATTAATTTCAAAAACTCTTTTATTTGAAAGAAGACGTGTTTTTGTCTTTGTTTCATAACAAATAGAAATTAATAACTTTATTTTTAATATTTTATTCTGATCTATAAATATACCTTAAGAGCCATTACGAGTATATTGAAGTGTCGGGTTTAAATTTAAAGTTTATAAAGTGTTTGTGCGTCTGAATCACAATCCGAAATGATAACCGTCTTTCTTATTGGCTTACCTTTTATACTTTGAAAATTGCACCTCAAAACCAATATCGAAGAAATTGTCCTTGAATGCTCTTTATTGCTTTTGTTTCGCTTAAGATTTGTGTCAGATTCCATATAAATATTTTAATTAAAGATTCGATTAGAGGTGCAAGGAAATAATTCTCAAACAATTACTTTAGAGGTCTATATTATTTTACAAATTAAGAAACATCCATTAATTTAATATTTCAAGAACGACCGTTTTAAATTCCTTTATAAAATGAATCGAAAGCTTTGTTTTAAGAAATTATATATTAGGTTAGAAACATGAAGCTCATTTCCCTACGATGTGGAGGTAAGTGTGACTCAAGGGCCACCTTTAACTCGAGCAATGATATGAGTAAGTGGCCAATTCAACTTAATCAAAGAGGCAGTTGGGAAGAGTGAAATAATAACCTGATTGCAACCCAGAGTCCTCTAGCGGAAGCTCTGAAAATATTCATTAAAAATAAGTTGTATATTTTGTTTTCCTGTTTGTATTCTCTTTACCTAATTAACTTTGCGTTTTCTGTCTATCTGTCTCTCTATCTGACTCCTCTGTTTACATTCATTTATTCTCTTTTACACACACACACACACACACACACACACACACACACAAAGAGAGGCAATAAACATACACTCTTCCATATGTGGAGTCTCAGTGTGCGTCATTTTTCTCCATTTGTTTATCTAAACTAAATTTTAAGTTCTTTTATAATTTATTAAAACTGTAATACAGTATATATATATATGTATACACACACGATAGAATACTGAACATATTACGTATCTTACGCCTCATAAAACGCTACAAGTGGTACGACGCGCCCTATATTTAGCAAAGAATATTTAGGAAAAAAATATTTCGAAGGTTTATCAGCCTGACAAAAAATATATTCCCATAACTTTATTAAAAAAACATTAAACAAAACAATAAACTATGACCCCTGAAGTGGTTTTTGGAGACGTTTTTCAGGAAAAAAGTAGCGTCTTATGAGGTGTAAAATATGGTAATTAAAAGCATTATGGTAAGGAAGTTATGCGTTTTCTCACTCAATTAATAAACGTTGCCTTGTTACTTCACATGACAAATTTCGGGTAATTATGTTTATTTCATAGAAATAAACACAATATAAAATAAATAAAAGTTTGAAATTAAAGATATTCTTAATTCCTGGTCCGGTTTATGTAGAGCAAACTTTAGGTGTTGTGAGTATTCTTCTTATTAGAATGGATACATTTCTGACTTTTGAAGGAGGAAACAAACACTCGGGGGTGCATTCTTGATGAATCCTTGAAGCGGTTGGATTTATAAAACGAGGAGTGTCACCAATGCAAATTAATGAAACTTGAACGAAAAAACATTATGGATGGCACCAATAACTGTAATACTTTAACTCCCACAAAATCATATCCAATCTCGACCTCTTTTAATCTTTTTATTCTTTTATTAATTTCATTAAATATTTTTAACTTCATAATTTTTTACTTTAATTTTTTTAATCAGAATCATTTATTTTCTGTTCAATATTCAATTGATCATTTCATTTAAAATTTTATAAAAAATTTTAAATTAATCGAAAAATATAACGGTAACTTTTGTAAATTTTTACTTATTATTAATATTATCATTATTATTATTATTAATTTAAAATTTGTCATTATTATTTCTATTTTTTATTATTATTATCATTATCATACTATGACTTGCCATTTCACTTCCCTTATTTCGTAAATACAAAATCTTATTAAATTCAGGTAAAAGGCTTTAATGTTTCGAAAGGAATATTCAGATTAGAATAAATTAAAGATATTAATATCATTTCAAATATCAAAATTATGCCAAAATAATGAAAAATAGGCCTATTGTAAACCTTTATGCAAAATGAATTATTGTCCTGAATCAAATTTTTTCAACTTTGAAATTTTTTCTTCTCTTGGTGATGAACCTTTACCAAAAATTTGTTACTACATTCACCCTCTCTATATCTGGGAACAGGGCCGCTGAGAGCTGCCACGGGCCCCGGGGAAGGATTGGCATATGGGCCACCCTCTGTATACTCAGTATTTTCTTAGGAATGTTTTTTGTGTACATAACGAGCAAACTGATTATATGTCCAAGTCAGTATTGAAAACATGCAGTATGAATAAACAACTCGGAAGAAAATGACCATTTGATTTTTCGAATCAATTATATTAATTCTATCACCATACAATGCAGTACCAGATTCCATAGAAATATTTTAATTAAAGATTCAATTAGAGGTGCAAGGAAATAATTCTCATACAATTACAGTACTTTAGAGGTCTATATTATTTTAGAATTATGAAAATATCGGCCAATTTAATATTTCAAGAATGAGCTTTTTAAATTATTTTAATTACGTGAATCAAAAGATTTTATTATAATAAATTATATGTTAGATTAGAGTAAGGAAGGTCATTTCCCTACGATGTGGAGGTAAGTGTCGCTCAAGGGTCACCTTTAACTCGAGCAATGATATGGGTAACTGGCCAACTCAACTTAATCCAGCAGGCAGCAGGGAAGAGTGAAACAAGAACCTGACTGCAACTCAGAGTCCTCTAGTGGGTGCCCTAAAATTATCCCTTAATGGAAATAATCATGTACATTTTGTTTATCTTTTTGTATTCCCTTTACCTAACTAACTTTGCGTTTTCTGTCTGTCAGTCTCTCCAACTGACTCTTCTATTTACTTTCATCCATTCTTCTATACACACACTACACACACACACACACACACACACACACACACACACACACACACCTATATATACAGGGCGTCCCAAAAACATGTATACACACTTTAACAGCTGATAGCTCAATTGATGTTTCTTTCTTTCCAAGTTAAACCCATTAGAATTAATAATGGCAGTCAGACTAAGCTTTGAACAAAGGAAATTCATTCTAAAATGCTACTGGAAGTGTGAAAACGCAGTTGAAGTGCAAAGACAGTTTAGGAGGGAGTTTCAAACAGATCCACCAACGCGACTTACCATCACTCGAATTAGAGATAAGTTTGAAGCCGATGGAACTGTTCAGAATGTCCACAAGAAGCGTTCCGGAAGACCACGGACATCGACAAGCCCCACAAAGCAAGAAAGAGTACTGGAAACGTATCACCAAAGTCCAAGAAAATCTGTGCGGCAAGCGAGTCGTGAGGTAGGAATTTCAGAATCGTCTGTCCAACGCATTTAGAAGCGCTGTCAATGGAAAAGTTACATTCCAAGATTAGTCCATGCTATTAATGAAGATGATCCGGACCGAAGAGTGGAGTATTGCGAGTGGTACTTGGCACGATGTGGATGTGGATTGGACGAAGGGGTTTCGTAGAATACCTCCGCGTTCACCAGACCTCACACCACTAGACTTTTTTTATGGGGATACTTAAAAGACAAAGTCTACGCTATAAAACCTGCAACAGTCGCTGAATTGAGAGCAGCCATTGAACGAGAATGCACACAAATACCAAACGAAATGTTTCGTGATGTTTGCGATTCCATTGCTTCGCGTTATCAGCAGTGCCTGGACCAGAACGGACGTCAGTTTGAAAACAGGCGTTGACAAAACAATTAAATAATGTCTGTAGATTCTATTACATTTTGAAAATGAAATATATTTTAATAAACACTGCCTTTATAATTATTTAAAGTGTGTATACATTTTTTTGGGACGCCCTGTATATGTATGCATGCATGTAGGTATGTATCTATAAATAATTATATACGATAGAATGTTGTGTATGTTAATTAAAAGTATTATGATCAGGAAGTTATATATTTTCTCTCTTGACTAAGAAACCTTGCCTTGTTACTTCGCATTACAAATGTTATGTAATTTTGTTTATTCCATGGAAATAAACCCAATGTATAAATAACAGAAGGTTATACTATGACATTCTTTATCCGGTTTGTGTAGAGCATACATTAAGTGTTGTGAATATACTTGGGATTAGAACGGGTACATTTCTGACTTCTGAAGGAGGAAACACAAACTCGCATCGCTTTCTTGATGAATCCTTCGAGCAGTTGGATCTATAAAAGGAGGAGTATCACCAATGCAAATTAATGAAACTTACACGAAAAAAAATTATAGATGCCACCACACACTCAAATGCTTTAACTCCCACAAATTTAAATTAGTCAAACACATACTAGTAACTTTGATACATTTTTACCTTTAGTTTATTATTATTATTATTATTATTTTTATTATTATTATTAGATGCATTATTTCCCTGAATAAAAAAATTTTTAATTTGGGAATTTTTGCTTCTCTTGGTGATGAACCTTTACCAAAAATTTGTTACTACGTTCACCCTCTCTATATCTGGGAATTACGATTTGAGCTGCTCGTACCCTAACTTGGTGTATGGAAAGGACAGAGAAAGGGTGAAAACTTCCCATTCTTTATACTTTATCTATAAATAATCATTTGTTGGTTTACGTCGTCGTCGTCGGCCTAGGCAAGCTACGGCTTGGGACCGTAGCGCATCTATCCGGTATAGGTTAACCTGGATGATGTAGCCATAAGCACTGCCGCTGGTTAAGTGCCAACCAGTGATTATCTCACTAGCCGTATTGAGTCCGTTAGGCGAAACTGCGACAGTACCAAAGGTGGAAAATATAACCCTTGGATTTCTATTATTTATTTGTAAAATGGACATGGTATTAGATTAAAATAATTATTTGAATATAAATAATTAACTGACAATTGTGATATATAATTAATTATGTTTACATACAATAAAATAATACAATACATAAAATTAGTATTAATGTGGTTTACAATTGAATTATGATGGGTAACTAATTTAAAATGAATTTATAGCTATTCCGAAATTCAAGACGGTAAAATTAACATTTATCTTTAAACTAAAATAAGAGTATTCACTACACACTCCCCCACCAGAGAGGAAGTTCAAAGAGTTCCGAACGACACAGATTTTCCCTGGACCTTTTTGGTAGCTACATGTACCTCGCTTAAGGTTGATTCCAAAAACGCAGGCTTAAGACGATCGATAGAAACCTTGTCGACCTTGGAACCGCGCTGGATGAGAAATGATTTGCGCGTACGTCGGAGAACTTCATAGGGCCCGTCATATGGACATTGGAGAGGCCGTTTTGGGAGAGGTACACGAACGAAAACGTGGGTGCAAGATTGGAGGGCTGGGGAAACAAAGATGTTCTGTTGGCTAGTCAATCGAGGGGGAACAGGCTGAAGGGACTGCATGTGAGAGGAAAGTGTTTGAGCGAATTCCGTAGGATCACATGACTTATCCCCTGCAGTGAAGTAGCCACCTGGTAGCCGCAGTGTTGTTCCATAGACTAGTTCAGCCGCTGTAGTCTTCAGATCACTCTTAAATGCAGAGCGAATACCAAGCAACACGAGTGGAAGCTTATCCATCCAATGGGAGTCTTCGTGACACATAAGGGATGACTTCAGCTGGCGATGGAAGCGTTCGACGAGGCCGTTAGCTTGCGGATGATACGCACAGGTATGCGCATGTACTGTACCCAACAAGCTGGTAAACTTCTTCCAAAGCGAAGACTCAAATTGGCGACCTTGGTCAGTGATGACTTTTGTCGGCAATCCAAATCTTGATACCCATCCATGAAGAAAGGCTCTTGCAACAGTGTCCGCTTGGATATCAGGAAGTGGGATGGCTTCAGGCCACCTGGAAAAGCGGTCGAGACAGGTGAGCAGATAACGTTGGCCTTGAATCACTGGAAGAGGGCCAACAATGTCTACATGAATTACCTCAAATCGCTGGGATGGGGGCGGAAATGAGTCAAAGGGGGACCTGGTGTGCCTTTGGACTTTGGCACGCTGGCAGGCAAGGCACGTTTTGGTCCAATGTTTGACATCCTTCCGCATCGAGGGCCAAACAAAGCGAGAGGTAACCAGGTGTTGCGAAGCACGGATACCAGGATGGGAGGGCTTATGAAGATCCGTGAAGACTGCTTGTCTGTGACATGGAGGGACATAAGGGCGAATAGCAGCTGTTGATACGTCGCAATAGAGGGGCACAGACAATCCTGGCATACTCATTTTCTTGAGGAAAAGTGAGTGAGTGGAGTCTTCTCTGAGCAGGTCTTGTAGTTCCGTATCCTTATCTTGATCCTGTGCAATAGCATTCCACAGTGTAGAGCTGAGGGTAACAGAAGTAATCTCTATTCTTGAAAGTGCATCCGCTGGAGTGTTCAAGACACCTTTGATGTGGCGGATATCTGTGGTAAATTGCGAGATATAATCGAGTTGCCTGATGACTCTGGGAGAGTGGTTACAGCTGTTTTTATTGAAGACAGTGACCAAAGGTTTGTGGTCGGTAAAAACACAAAACTCTCGACCTTCAAGGAAATGTTGAAAATGCTTCACGTTTAAGTAAATAGCAAGAAGTTCACGTCCGAAAGCACTATAACGCGTTTGGGCTGGCTGCAGCTTTTTCGAGTAAAACGCGATGGGTGCTTGTTGACCGTTAATGGTTTGTTCCAACACTCCACCGATCGCAACATCTGATGCATCGACCGTCAGAGTTAGGGGGGCATCACTGATAGGAAATGACAGAGACAATGCACTATTGATAGCATTTTTGGCATTGTCGAACGCCTGTAAACTATCGCTACACCATACCAATTTTGTTACCTTGCGTTTGTGTGTGATCATAGCGTGTAGAGGAGCGAGAACACTGGCACAATTTTTAACGAACTTGTGGTAATAATTTACCAAACCTAGAAACCGACGTAACTCACGCTGATTACTTGGCATAGGGTAATTTTTTATCACTTCACACTTGTCCTGAAGGGGGGTAATTCCGTGCTGCGAAATCGTGTGACCAAGAAATTCCAAGGTTGGCTGTGCAAACACACACTTAGATGCATTAATAGTAACACCGTATTGTTCTAAGCGTTGAAAGAGGAGTGAAAGATGTTCCTTATGTTCCTCTTCCGTTGAGCTGGCCACAAGCAAATCATCGATGTAGGCATAAACAAAGTCTAAGCCTCTGGTGACCTCATCTATAAACCTCTGAAAGGTTTGCGCAGCATTCCGTAGCCCGAACGGCATCTTCACAAATTCGAATAACCCAAATGGTGTACAAACTGCAGTCTTGGGAATATCCGAAGGCTCTACGGGAATGTGGTGGAAAGCCTTAACGAGATCTATTTTACTGAAGATAGATTTGCCGTGGAGAAGAGAAGTAAAGTCTTGGACATTTGGTACCGGATATCGGTCCGGGATGGTTGTCGAATTAAAAAACCGGTAATCCCCACATGGTCTCCAGTCTCCTGACTTCTTCTGGACCAGGTGTAGGGGAGAGGACCAACTGCTTTTGGAAGGTCTTATTATCCCAAGATCTATCATAAGCTGGAATTCCGATTTGGCAGCTTTCAGTTTGTCCGGGGCAAGACGTCTGGGTTTTGCAAACACAGGGGGACCTTTGTTGTAATGTGATGGGTAATGGTGTGCTTAATGGTATCACCCATCTGCATCGGTTGAAGAATTCCTGGATATCGCTGGAAAAGGCACTGGTACATGGAATTAGGGGGAACGAGGGAAAGTGCAGAGTTCGAGGCGTCCGGAAGGGCAACCTGTTTGGCAAGAACAGAAAGCAGTGTGGCCTGGTCGCATAAGCGTCGCTTGTCAAGATCCACCAGGAGTTTGAAATGCTGGAGGAAGTCAGCGCCGATTATGGGATGCTGCACTTGAGCACAGATGAAAATCCACTTGAAGGATCGGTGAAGGCCCAAGTTTAGTTCACGCGACTGAGTACCGTACGTGGGTATGCGTGAACCGTTAGCAGCGTATAGAGGCGGAGATTCCGAGTGCGTATGACCAGATTTTTGAGGGAATACACTGACTGACGCTCCGGTATCAACCAAGAAATTGACACCAGAGTTCCTGTCCTTTATGAATAACAGGTTGGCAGTGCGAGTACTAGACGCCATTAGGACTCGCTGCTGTGGTTTTCCGACGAAAAATTGCAAGGGGAGATGCACTTCCTAGCCTTCTTTCCAAATTTGGCGTGGTAGAAGCAGATCCTCCCGGAACTCGAACGATGCCTCTTCGTAAATCTTGACCGAGAATGGCTTCTTTGCCGTTGATTTTGTAGCAGAGAACAAATGTGGTTGAGTTGTTGACTTAACTCTTCCACTTTCAATTCCAGTTCCGATTGTGTGTTCACGTTGTTGACCGGAGCTGTGTCAATCTCCACTACTTTGTCGGCAGTTTCTGCTAGTTTATCAACTGGAGTAGCAGGATCCATAGTGGCCAAGACACGCTGAGCTGATGGAGGAAGTTTCTGCAAGAACAACTGTCTAAAGATGTCCTTATCGAAGGTTTGTGCGCGTTCGCCTAGAGCGCACTGCATAGCCCTCAGCATTTGAGTGGGCTTACGGTCTCCAAGTTCTTCTTTTGAGATTAACTGATGTAGTTTCTCACGCTCGGAGACAGTGGTGCGGCACAGGATGGCAGACTTCAGATCGTTGTATGGGTCCTCACTCGTGGAAGTAGACACGAGGACGTCACGGACTTCAGAGATGATGCTCGCTGGTAGAGAGGACAAAACATGATCGTATTTCGTCCTGCTAGTGGTGATCCTTCCCAAGTTGAATTGTGATTCCACTTGGTGGAACCAATAAATGGATCACCCGGCCAGAAGACGGGGAGCTTTACGCTCAAGTGGGAGATGGCACCAGCGTCGTCAGGCATCTTCTCCTATGCTTGCTGACGTACAAGCAAGACGACAAGTTACCAACGAAGGAGTGGAGGTGAGACGAGCGCAGGCACAGAGCGCACGGGCAGGGGTGAGGGGCAGAGGGCACGAGCGACATTACAGTCTGATCCTAGTCGCTCGGGTGAAGGGGGTGATGGGCACGAACGACGTTACAGTGGTCCTAGTCACTCCGGGGTCACCAATTGTTGGTTTACGTCGTCGTCGTCGGCCTAGGCAAGCTACGGCTTGGGACCGTAGCGCATCTATCCGGTATAGGTTAACCTGGATGATGTAGCCATAAGCACTGCCGCTGGTTAAGTGCCAACCAGTGATTATCTCACTAGCCGTATTGAGTCCGTTAGGCGAAACTGCGACAGTACCAAAGGTGGAAAATATAACCCTTGGATTTCTATTATTTATTTGTAAAATGGACATGGTATTAGATAAAATAATATTGAATATAAAATTAACTGACAATTGTGATATATAATTAATTATGTTTACATACAATAAAATAATACAATATACATAAAATTAGTATTAATGTGGTTTACAATTGAATTATGATGGGTAACTAATTTAAAATGAATTTATAGCTATTCCGAAATTCAAGACGGTAAAATTAACATTTATCTTTAAACTAAAATAAGAGTATTCACTACACATTGTTGAAAAAGTGATCAGTAAAAATATATGAATGAATTGAAGATACATGGGATTTATCCCAACCTATGGGATTTAATCCAACCTATCTCCAAACCCCTAACAGAAGTTCGATTGGGTTAACGTCAGTGATGTAGGTCTCGAGACCAGTCTCGGTCTCGAGACCGATCTCGAGACCCAATTTGCAGATCTCGATCTCGATCTCGGTCTCCGCTATTTAGATCTCGGTCTCGATCTCGGTCTCGACAGACGCGGTCTCGGTTTTTCTCCCCGAGACCTTTCGAGACCGTAATGAAAAATAAATGTTATTGGCATACTCATGATGGTGGCTTGGTTGAAAGACACAGTTCAGAATGTTTATGAAGTTTGTAAAAGTAAGGGACTCTAGGTATTCACTAATCAGTCACCCTGTTTTGAGTTGCCACGTTTGTCTTGCGGGGGTATGTGGGTCTGGAATTTTTTAGGTTAGCGCTACAAAAAAAAATTGCCCCCCCCCCCGTCAGATTAATTTTATTGAAAATGGAAACACTAAATAGAGAATTATATATATATTATATATAAGTATATATTATAAGGCCACTTAGTGTTGCCAAACGGCGTGTCAACCTCTGTGGCGTGATAAAAACGATTATCCTCCCATCCAATATGTATTTGAAAAAATAAAATGCTTCACACAAAAATAATGCAAGAAATACAGCATAAAGAAAACAGTACTGATAAATTCAATAAAGCATAGAATAACTCGACAACCCTTCACATTTCCATAGTAGTGTAAAACAAATTGGAAGGGTATGAGCTTGGTCTCGATCTCGATCTCGGTCTCGAATTTTAAGGGTCTCGATCTCGGAAGGTAGATCTCGATCTCGAACCTTTGATCTCGGTCTCGATCTTGGTCTCACAGGATCAGGTCTCGGTCTCGGTCTCAGTCTCGGACTTGGTGGTCTCGACTACATCACTGGTTAACGTACAAGATGAGCCCAAGAACACTAACAACGAAAACAATAACCAACGCAAACGTTTTAACAATTACAATTATTATTATTATTTCAGTAAATAATAGTATGAATGATCTACATTTTGCCCTTGACGCCTCCTTCCTGCATTAGAAAAAAATGAAAAAATATTTAACTTTAACACATTTCCAAAAAAAATTATAAAAATAGAAAGTTATAAAAAAATGTTTAGAATTCAAATTTTAGCTAAAACAAAATACATCAAAAATTGTTTGGTAGATGAGCTTCAGGATTATCTATATGGAAGGTTTATTAAGATTAGCGGTATCACCACTGCCCTCAACAAATATGACTCCATGAAAGGTAGCTATGATTGAACCAAAGATATTACGAATAGTTTAATTCTCAATGTTCTCCCCAGGTTTTTCTCAAACAAGCTCAGGACATTCGATGGTTGGGTGTGTAACAAATATGAACACTCGGAATTTTTAAAATGCCATATCAATAACACTTTTTTTTTGTTGTAGAACAAGGAGGAAGGAATTTTATAGAATAAAATAGATTTGCCCTTGTTATTACATTTTAAACATGTCTATTTATATAGAGTGGTCCCCAGAAGCTCAATGATTACGGTAGCGAACTATGAGGAATAATGCTTTGATCTCGCCCCTGCCTGCTTCCTCCTCGGTTGGGTTGCGTTAGCTACTTACCATATCATAACGAATTTTGAAACACACTAATTATAATTATTAATATATAATTATAGTATATTAAATGTCTAAAATATTTAATAAATACAATATATCCAATTACCGTAAAATGAATATTTAAACCTCCTCATTACAAGTTTTTATAATAAGTAATTAAACATATTACCATTAAATAGAATTTATATTCGCATTTATTTGTTAATGACTTGAAATTATTCTCCTCCTTAAAGTTAAAGGATTACATAAAAGTGATGTTTGTTACACTATTCTATAATGTTATTCGTATACAAGTTATAAACTTTCGTAAGTGATTACTTTCCACACGGTGTCATTCTCGTTCAGGGTCCGAAAGTGGGAAAGTTCGAAGTGGGAATTCCCTGTATGGGAAAGTTTTCTGATTTAAGGACAGTGACGCATACAGAAAAGTGAAAAACGAGGATATAAGTTGAGTCAGACTTTTTTCATGTGAGATTATCATTCGCGAATTTCTTCTTCTTGAGTATAGAATAAAATGAGGATGTCAAAGTTTAGTATAAGACCTTTCCAAATCAAGTTGAGATTCGATCAAAATTTCGAACTCTCGATCAGATTCAACATAGCTCTCTTCAATCTATTATTTATGTAAGTTAATAATTATAATCAGGTTTTAAGTCGTTATTTCTAAGAATCAGATCTTAATTTTTAAAAGTGAACAATACCTCAGATTTACGAATGAACCTTTTTAAATTAATATAATATGAGAGATGAGGTTATTTGTTTCTAATGATTATAACTTACTGTTATGGTAGTACAATCACCAACCTGATCACTGAAAAAAAGCTTTAATTAAGACTTTTCTGTGTTCATACTTGTTTCAAGTTTGGACTAACATAGAGTTAAAGTGATTATATTGGTAATATAATGAATTTCAGGTTTAGGTTCGGATAATTTTATGTTATAGTTTTGTACCCAAAGAAATTCGATTGGGAAATGTGACCAATTTCTTGAGGAAGACATTTACAAGTGACGAAAGACGCGGATTTGAATAAGTTTTTCATCAGCGTCTGTTCTTTTCATTCTTTCTATTCGTTTTCAGAAACAAAAATCTATCACTTCATCTATATTAGTATAATAATATAATAGGAAAGAATAGAATTAAAATTGCAAACAAATTGTTTTATAAATAATTTATTAAATATAAGAACTTTAAAATTTCATTTAATTTGGAAACAAATAAAGGAAACGGAAGCTTTTATTCCATTTAAAAGGAGCTTCATTTGTATCCATATACTGGACGGGGGTGGTGTGGTGCGTAACGGGCTTGACCCTCATATTGAACGTCGGCGATAAATCCTGAGTTTCCGTTCACAGAATATGTGACCTTCTGCGTCCTTCCGTCGGGAAGGAGGACGTAATAGGAGCCCTTCGTTTCGTCATGCTTACGGGATTCATGTTGTCCGAAATTGTTACCTGAGCTCGAGTCCTGAACTGCCCAGTTGAAGTTGTAGTTGGCGGGAACCTAAAATGGTTAGATGGTTTTTCCCATTGTTATCATTACGCTTTTCATTGATTTTTACTGGTAATTGTAGCTTTGAGAAAGAGGTTTTACACATGAAACGATAACTAAATTAGATTTATTGGAAAAAGGCATTGGTTGTTCTTACCGCAGGGTGGACAGGGCCGTATCCGTAGTGATGGCTGGCAAAGGAGACAACAACGAGAGCAAAAAGGGTCAGAAGCTGAAAGTAACCAAATTGACAAGTTTTAGTTTTGTAAAACCATTAAAAATATTTTTTCTGACTTTTCACATGAAATAAAACTGAAAATTCTTTATAAATTTCCTAATTTTTCCTCTCTGCTTTATTCCTCCAATTAATATTCTGTTATTCTACAGGGTGGGCCGTAAGTTTCCATACATAGGAAAAATTAAACGTTTGTTTTTATGTTTCAGATACCCTAAGAATATGCGTTTGACGTAAGATCTTGTTTACTGATGAAGCAAATTTTTACGTCAATGGAGAGGTTAATCGGCAAAACATACGTTATTGGAGTAATGCTAACCCTAACTGGCTGAGTCCGACGAAGATGCAAGGTGCCGGTAAAGTGATGGTGTGGGCCGGGATATGGGGTGACAGAATTATTGGACCAATTTTGTCAGTGGAAATCTTAATGCCGAAAGGTATCTTAACATGTGCAAGAAGAGATTTTCCCATCCCTGCTAAACGAGGAAGGTAACTTCCCAGTTTACTTCCAGCAAGATGGAGCTCCACCTCATTATGGTCTTCACGTGCGTCGGTATTTGGATCAGCAGCAGTTTCCGGATGCTTGGATTGGTCGGCGTGGTCCTGTGGAGTGGCCTCCCAGATCCCCAGATCTCACCCCCCTTGATTTCTATCTTTGGGGGCACTTGAAGGCCATGTGTATCAGGAAAAGATACGAGACATAAATCATCTAAAGGAACGTATCCACCAACGCCATTACAAGCATAACGTCAACTGTGCTAATGCGTGTTCATCAACAGTGGGGAACACGTATTGAAATGTGTTTTCAAAACAATGGCAATCATGTAGAGCATATTATAAAAAAAATGGTTGTCCATAAAAAAAATGTTTATTTTTCCTATGTATGGAAACTTACGGCCCACCCTGTATATCACTATTACAACTCTATCCTTAAGGGTCTATTTAATATAAGTTTCATGTATGGATGTGTAACAGTGAAAGGTGGTTTTTATTCTATAATATATTTTTTACTCAAGCATGAAGCAAAAATAAAGATGGAGGGAGGGAGAGAGAGAGAGAGAGAGAGAGAGAGAGAGAGAGAGAGAGAGAGAGAGAGAGAGAGAGAGAGAATACTAAAATAAATCCCGATTTACGTTAACGTATTTGAATCCTTTATAAGATTCCCTTAATTACAGGTATTTTTTTCTAAGAACGCACCAGTTACAGAAAATGTGATTGACTAAAATGAAAAATCAAAAATTCACTTTTTCTCTCTTAATTACGAGTTACAAATTTTACATTTTATATTCATTGGGTCTTTTTCTAAATAGAATTCTTTCATTTCTAAATATTTTTGAACTGATAATTCAGTTAATGCAATCATATTTGCGCAGTATTAAAAGTATGAATTCTTTTAACTTGACGTTAAGTTAAAAGTTTAAGTTTTAGTAACAAAATATTTAAACCTTTAATATGTAATTTTATAATTAATTTATATTATATAAAATCAAATTAAATAACGAAATTCTGTTTTCAAAACTAAAATGAACATCGCAAATATTTTCAAAATGGATTGTCATTTGTGATAAATAAATTTAAAAATAAAGTTCCATTTTCAAGTGAAAATGAGTTTAATCTCCCTTTAAAGAGTGAAAATTAATTTCTAATATTCTTATATTTAAATGTATATCTTCATATCAACTTATCTATCTCAATATCTATCCTTTTCGTGAACATAAATTATATATTAAATAAATATTAATTTCAAAAACTTTCTTTATTTGAAAGAAGACGTGTTTTGTCTTTGTTTCATAACAAATAGAAATTAATAACTTTATTTTTAATATTTTATTCTGATCTATAAATATACCTTAAGAGCCATTACGAGTATATTCAAGTGTCGGATCGGAATTTAAAGTTTATAAAGTGTTTGTGCCGTTGAATCACAATCCGAATTGATTACCGTCTTTCTTATTGGCTTACCTTTTATGCTTTGAAAATTGCACCTCAAAACGAACAACGAAGAAATTGTCCTTGAATGCTCGTTATTGCTTTTGTTTCGCTTTAAGATTTGTGTCAGATTCCATATAAATATTTTAATTAAAAATTCGATTAGAGGTGCAAGGAAATAATTCTCAAACAATTACTTTAGAGGTCTATATTATTTTACAAATTAAGAAACATCCATTAATTTAATATTCAAGAATGACCGCTTTTAAATTCCTTTATAGACTGAATCGAAAGCTATTTGCTTTACGAAATTATAATAGGTTAGAGCAAGGAAACTCATTTCCCTGCGATGTGGAGGTAAGTGTGACTGAAGGGCAACCTTTAACTCGAGCAATGATATGAGTAATTGCCAATTCAACTTAATCCAGGGGCAGCAGGGAAGTGCGAAACAATAATTTCACTGCAACCTAGAGTCCTCTAGCGAGAGCCCTGAAAATTCATAATTAAAAAAATAAGTTGTATATTTTGTTTTCCTGTTTGCATTCCCATTACTAATTAACTTTGCGTTTTCTGTCTGTTATCTCTCTATCTGATTCCTCTATTTACTTTCATTCATTCGCTTTACACACCGCACACACACACACACACACACATACACAAACACACACACACACGTACATAAAGAGAGGTAATAAAACATACACCCTTCCATATGGGAGTCTCAGTGTGCGTCATTGTCTCCATTTGTTTATTTAAACTAAATTTTAAGTTATTTTATAATTTTAAAAACTGTAATACAGTAGATATATATATATATATATAATATATATATATATATATATACATATATATATATATATATATATATAGATATATATAAATGATACACACAGACCGTACATGGAACAAGGTAACTCTTCTAGGAAAATTAAATCCACTATACAGTAGTTCGAATAAGTATATATACAGGAGTCCAAAAAAATGTATACACACTTTAACAGCTGATAGCTCAATTGATGTTTCTTTCTTTCCAAGTTAAACCCATTAGAATTAATAATGGCAGTCAGACTAAGCTTTGAACAAAGGAAATTCATTCTAAAATGCTACTGGAAGTATGAAAACGCAGTTAAAGTGCAAAGACAATTTAGGAGGGAGTTTCAAACAGATCCACCAACGCGACTTACCATCACTCGAATTAGAGATAAGTTTGAAGCCGATGGAACTGTTCAGAATGTCCACAAGAAGCGTTCCGGGAAGACCACGGACATCGACAAAGCCCCCACAAAGCAAGAAAGAGTACTGGAAACGTATCACCAAAGTCCAAGAAAATCTGTGCGGCAAGCGAGTCGTGAGGTAGGAATTTCAGAATCGTCTGTCAACGCATTTTGAAGCGCTGTCAATGGAAAAGTTACATTCCAAGATTAGTCCATGCTATTAATGAAGATGATCCGGACCGAAGAGTGGAGTATTGCGAGTGGTACTTGGCACGATGTGGATGTGGATTGGACGAAGGGGTTCGTAGAATACCCTCCGCGTTCACCAGACCTCACACCACTAGACTTTTTTTTATGGGGATACCTAAAAGACAAAGTCTACGCTATAAAACCTGCAACAGTCGCTGAATTGAGAGCAGCCATTGAACGAGAATGCACACAAATACCAAACGAAATGTTTCGTGATGTTTGCGATTCCATTGCTTCGCGTATCAGCAGTGCCTGGACCAGAACGGACGTCAGTTTGAAAAACAGGCGTTGACAAAACAATTAAGTAATGTCTGTAGATTCTATTACATTTTGAAAATGAATGTATTTTAATAAACACTGCCTTATAGTATTAAAGTGGTATACATTTTTTGGGACGCCCTGTATATATATATATATATGTGGGTGTGTATATACACGATAGAATACTGAACATAGTAATTAAAAGTATTATGGTAAGGAAGTTATGCGTGTTCTCACTCATTTGGTAAACGTTGCCTTGTTACTTCACTGACAAATTTAGGGTAATTATGTTTATTTCATTGAAATAAACACCATTTAAAATAAATAGAAGTTTGAAACTAAAGATCTTTTTAATTCCTGGTCCAGTTTATGTCGAGAAAACTTTAGGTGTTGTGAGTATTCTTCTTATTAGAATGGATACATTTCTGACTTCTGAAGGAGGAAAAACACACTCAGGGTGCATTGTTGATGAATCCTTGAAGTGGTTGGATTTATAAAACGAGGAGTGTCACCAATGCAAATTAATGAAACTTGAACGAAAAAACATTATGGATGGCACCAATCACTGGAATACTTTAACTCCCACAAAATCATATCCAATCTCGACCTCCTTTAATCGTTATTCTTTTATTAATTTCATTAAATATTTTTAAGTTCATAATTTTTTACTTTAATTTTTTTAATAAGAATCATTTATTTTCTGTTGAATATAAAATTGATCATTTCATTCAAAATTTTATAAAAAAATTTAAATTAATCGAAAACTATATCAGTAACCTTTGTAAATTTTTACTTATTA
This sequence comes from Bathynomus jamesi, assembly GCA_023014485.1. NCBI lineage: Eukaryota > Metazoa > Arthropoda > Malacostraca > Isopoda > Cirolanidae > Bathynomus > Bathynomus jamesi. The sequence goes on along the minus strand of JAJOZX010003745.1, from coordinate 225,557 downwards.
TTAATATTATCATTATTATTATTATTAATTAAAAATTTGTAATTATTATTTCTATTTTTTATTATTATTATCATCATCATAGTATGACTTGCCATTTCACTTCCCTTATTTCGTAAATAGAAAATCTTATTACATTTAGGTAAAATGCTTTAATGCTTCGAAAGGAATATTCAGATTAGAATAAATTAAAGATTTTAATATCATTTTAAATATCAAAATTATGCCAAATAATGAAAAATAGGCCTATTTTAAAGCTTTATGCAAGATGAATTATTGTCCTGAATAAAATTTTTTCAACTTTGAAATTTTGGCTTCTCTCAGTGATGAACCTTTCCCAAAAATTTGTTAATCCGTTCACCCTCTCTATATCTGGGAACAGGGCCGCCGAGAGCTGCCACGGGCCCTGGGGAATTATTGTATATGGGTCCCCCCTCTTTACTCAGTATTTTATTAGTAATGTTTTTTGTGTACATAACAAGCGAACTGTTTATATGTTCAAGTCACTATTCAAAACATAGAGTATGAATAAACAACTCAGAAGAAAATGACTATTTAATTTTTCGAATCAATTATATTAATTCTATCACCATCCAATTTACAAATGCAGTTTCAGTCCATGCAGGAAAAACAATTGTTTACTGCAAGATTTTCATAATTAGAAGTGTACTTTCTTTGCCTTCTCTCTAGCAAAGTGGTAAATGATTTCGATGAAATTTAAAGTACGGGCTAACTGGCTTTCAGTTACAATGGTTTCCAGATCTGTCAGTCGGTCTTGGGCAGTGGTGGACCGCAGATAGTATTTTAACTGTTTCAGTTTGACTATGATAATCTCTATAAAATGGATGTTCATTAATTATATTTCCTCTCTGTTATTTAATCAAGTGCTTTATTAATATTTTTAGATTTTATCAACCCGCTTTCCGGGCCCCCTAGAGGTCCTGGCCCAGGGTATTTATCCCGGCTTCCCCGCCCTCTCAGCGGCCCTGTCTTGAAATGACGCTTCGAGCTGCTCGTACCCGAACTTGGTGCATGAAAAGAACAGAGAAAGAGTGAAATCTTCCAATTCTATCTACGTCTTGATCAGTAAACAATCATTGTTGTAAAAGTGATCAATAAAAATGTATGAATGAATTAGAGACAAATGGAATTTATCCCATTCTATGGGATTTATTCCAACCTATCACCAAACGCCTAACTAAAGTTGGATTGGGTTAACGTACCAGATGATCCCACAACACCAACAACGAAAAGAAGAACCCACGCAAACATTTCAACAATTAAAATTATGATCATCAAAATTATGATTATTATTATTATTACTAGCTAAAGTGGGCCCTACGGGCCCATTTAGCTACGCCCGTGGTGCTGGGGCCTTTGGCCTCAGTAATTGGGGAGCCGCAGGCCCCCCCCAAGTTACCGGGGAGTCAATTATTCAGTCAATAAAACTATAGAAAAAAATGCAGCCATAAAAATCTTAAGCTTCACAAATCTTGATACAATGTTTATTCTGTAATGGTTGCAGCACCAGTATGAAAGTGCATAAAAAGAACTCATTTAGTAAATTTTTGAACTTAGCCGCAGATTAAATTTCGGCTCAAAGCTGAACGCAAAAGCAAATCTTTTTTACACTTTTTAAAATTATAATTAAAAGTAGAATTCATTACGCCTTTTTCTAATGCATTAAAATACAAATATCGCCCATATATATCAAGAATCTTCTTTTCTTTTCGAGCGTGAGAGACTGACAGATATTCCTGGGTGTTTATAGTATTAATTATCAGTAAATAATAGTATAAATGAACCAGATTTTTACCTTGACCCCTCCTTCCTGCAAAAACAAATTATAAAAATAGAAAGTTATAAAAAAGTGCTTTAGTACCCAAATTTAGCTAAAACAAAATATATCAAACATTGTTTGTTAGATGAAGTTTAGAGTTATCTATAGGGAAGGTTCTTTAAGATTAGCGGTATCACCACTAGACTCGACAAATATGATCCGATCAAAGGTAGCCATGGTCGAACGAAAGATATTACAAACAGTTTAATCTTCAATGTTCCCCTTAGGTTTTTGTCGAACAAACTTGGGAGATGGCTGATTGGGGGTATAACAAATATGAACACTCGAAATTCTTAAAAAGAAATATCAATAACTGTTGTTGTTGGACATGGAAGAAGGAATTTACCAAAATAAAATAGATTTGCCCCTCTTCTTTTAATTTAATCACGTTTATTTCCATAGATGGGCTCCCGGAAGCCCTGTGGTTACGGTGGCGCACTATGTGTAGTGAGGCTTTGGTTTCGCTCGCACCTGATTCCTCCTCGGTTCGGATGTGTTGACCGCTTACCTTATCATAAGGCATTTTGATAAAAAATAATTAATATACCAGTATAATTATATTGCATTATTTTGGAAGCGTTTTTTAATTAAAGGAAGACCGTAAAGAGACCATGGCACAAATACTGGAAAAGGGGAAGCATTTATTTATTTATTATTTTTTATTTGCTAAAATTAACTTAAAGTAAACAATCTCGTATTTCGAAGGGTGAGTGGATCGGTTTGTGTTTTTTTCGATGTGAGATTATCACTCGCAAATTTCTTCTTATTGGATACAAAATAAAAATGGAATGCGCAAGTTTAGTAAAGGAATTTTACTTTATGAATAACACACAATTCCACATGAAGTTGAGCTTAGATCAAAATTTCGAACGCTCGATAACATTCAATCTACATCTTATCAATCCACTGCTTACGTAAATTGATAATTATAATCAGGTTTTAAATCTTTATTTCTTAGAATCAGATCTTAATTTTTAAAAGTGAGCACTACCTCAGATTTACGAATGAACCTTTTTAAATCTATACTATAATAAGAGAGCTGTCCGTCTGTCTGTCCGTCCGTCCGTCCGTCACACTTTCAGAAATTGTGAGAAAAAATTGTGAGAAAAAAATTCAGAAATTGTATTACGGGCGGCAATGTGAAGCTCAAAATTTTCATGACTGTGTTCTTTTCTGTAGTTTAGCCTGCCTGTTTGTCTGTTTGTGAAATTTATCCCGGGCAGTAATGGGGGAAGGGTGGGGGTAGGGGTAATGGGGGATGGGTGGGGTAATAGGGATGGGTGGGGGTAATGGGGGAGGGGGTTAGCCCCCAAGTTGCATGAATGGGGGTGAGGAGGTTTTGGGAGATACCAGATTCAGAAATGTTGAAAAAAATGTTAAGCTCAAAATTTTAATGGGTGGGTTTTTTCTGTAGTTTAGCCTGTCTAACCGTCAGCGAAGCGACGGGAACTGTACTAGTTAATATAATATGAGAGATGAGGTTATTTGTTTCTAATGATTATAATTTACTTTTATTGTAGTACAATGACCAACCTGATTACTGTTAAAAAACTTTAATTAAGACTGTTCGGTGTTCATATTTGTTTCAAGTTTGGAATAACATAGAGTACAAGTGATTATATTGGTAATATAATGAATTTCAGGTTTAGGTTTGGATAATTTTATGTAATAAAAGTCTACCCAAAGAAATTTGATTGGGAAATGTGACCAATTTCTTAAGGAAGACATTTATAAGTGATGTAAGACGCGGATGTGAATACGTTTTTCATCAGCGTCTGTTCTTTTCATTCTTTCTATTCGTTTTCATAAACAAAAATCTATCACTTCATCTATATTAGTATAATAATATAATAGGAAAGAATAGAATTAAAATTGCAAACAAATTGTTTTATAAATAATTTATTAAATATAAGAACTTTAAAATTCCATTTAATTTGAAAACAGATAAAGGAAACGGAAGCTTTTATTCCATTTAAAAGGAGCTTCATTTGTGTCCATATACTGGACGTGGGTGGTGTGGTGCGTAACGGGCTTGACCCTCATACTGAACGTCGGCGATAAATCCTGAGTTTCCGTTCACGGAATATGTGACCTTCTGCGTCCTTCCGTCGGGAAGGAGGACGTAATAGGAGCCCTTCGTGTCGTCATGCTTACGTGATTCCCGTTGTCCGAAATTGTTACCGGAGTTCGAGTCCTGAACTGCCCAGTCGAAATTGTAGTTGGCGGGGACCTAAAGTGGTTAGATGGTTTTTCCCATTGTTATCATGAAGCTTTTCATTGATTTTTAATGGTAATTGAAGCTTTGAGAAAGAGGTTTTACACATGAAACGATAACTAAATTAGATTTATAGGAAAAAGACATTCGGTTGTTCTTACCGCAGGGTAGACAGGGCCGTATCCGTACTGATGGCTAGCAAAGGAGACAACAACGAGTGCAAAAAGGGTCAGAAGCTGAAAGTAACCAAATTGACAAGTTTTAGTTTTGTAAAAAAAACATTAAAAATATTTTTTCTGACTTTTCACATGAAATAAAACTGAAAATTCTTTATTAATTTCCTAATTTTTCCTCTCTGCTTTATTCCTCCAATTAATATTCTGTTATTCTATATCACTATTACAACGCTATCCTTAAGGGTCTATTTAATATAAGTTTCATGTATGGATGTGTGACAGTGAAAGGCGGTCTTTATTCTATAATATACGTTTTACTCAAGCATGAAGCAAAAAATTAAGATGGAGAGAGAGAGAGAGATAGAGAGAGAGAGAGAGAGAGAGAGAGAGAGAGAGAGAGAGAGAGAGAGAGAGAGCGGTAGAGAGAGAGAGAATACTAGAATAAATCCCGATTTACGTTAACGTATTTGAATCCTTTATAAGATTCCCTTAATTACAGGTACTTTTTCTAACAACGCACCACTTACAGAAAAATTGATTGACTAAAATCAAAAATCAAAAATTCATTTTTCTTTCTTAATTACAAGCTACAAATTTTACATTTTATATTCATTGAGTCTTTTCCTGAATAGAATTCTTTCATTTCTAAATATTTTTGAACTGATAATTCAGTTAATTAAATCATATTTGCAGTATTAAAAGTATGAATTCTTTTAACTTTAAGTTAAGTTAAAAGTTTTAAGTTTTTAATAACAAAATATTTAAAGCTTTAATATGTAATTTTACAATTAATTTATATTATATAAAATCAAATTAAATGACGAAATTCTGTTTTCAAAACTAAAATGAACATCGCAAATATTTTCAAAATGGATTGTCATTTGTGGTAAATAAATTTAAAAATAAAGTTCCATTTTCAAGTTAAAAAGAGTTTAATCTCCCTTTTAAAGAGTGAAAATGAATTTCTAATATTCTTATATTTAAATGTATATCTTCATATCAGCTTATCTATCCCAATATCTCTCACTTTTCGTAAACATAAATTATTTATTAAATACATACGAATTTCAAAAACTTTCTTTTATTTGAAAGAAGACGTGTTTTTGTCTTTGTTTCATAACAAATAGAAGTTAATAACTTTATTTTTAATATTTTATTCTGATCTATAAATATACCTTAAGAGCCATTACGAGTATATTGAAGTGTCGGATTTAAATTTAAATTTTATAACGTGTTTGTGCGGTTGAATCACAATCCGAATTGATAACCGTCTTCCTTATTGGCTTACCTTTTATACTTTGAAAATTGCACCTCGAAACGAACAACGAAGAAATTGTCCTTGAATGCTCGTTATTGCTTTTATTTCGCTTTAAGATTTGTGTCAGATTCCATATAAATATTTTAATTAAAAATTCGATTAGAGGTGCAAGGAAATAATTCTCAAATAATTACTTTAGAGGTCTATATTATTATTTTACAAATTAAGAAACATCCATTAATTTGATATTTCAAGAACGACCGTTTTAAATTCCTTTATAAAATGAATCGAAGCTATTTGTTTTAAGAAATTATTTATAGGTAAGAGCCAGGAAGCTCATTTCACTACAATGTGGAGGTAAGTGTGACTCAAGGGCCACCTTTAACCCGAGCAATGATATGAGGAAGTAGCAAATTCAACTTAATCCAAGAGGCATCAGGGAAGTGTTAAACAATAATTTCACTGCAACCCAGAGTCCTCTAGCGAGAGCCCTGAAAATATTCATTAATTAAAAAATAAGTTGTATATTTTGTTTTCCTGTTTGTATTCCCTTTACCTAATTAACTTTGCGTTTTCTGTCTGTCTATCTCTCTATCTGACTCCTCTATTTACTTTCATTCATTCTCTTTTACACACACACACACACACACACACAAAGAGAGGTAATAAACATCCACCCTTCCATATGTGGAGTCTTAGTGTGATTCATTTTTCTCCATTTCTTTATCTAAACTAAATTTTAAGTTCTTTTATAATTTATAAAACTGTAATACAGTAGATATATATATAATATATATATATATATACACACACACTACGTTCCAAATTATTAAGTAGATTGCATTTTGTCAAAAGTTTTCAAAATTTTTTCACCGATTTGAATGAAATTTATAGCAAATAATTACTATACAGGGTGTCCCAGAATTAACTATCTATTTCAATGAAATCGGACAAATTTTTTAAAAACACACTTTTATTTATGTTTATCATGTTTAATATGTGTTAAAAATGTATAAATTTCTAAATTTTTTTCATAATTTTATTTTCATAATTTTTTCAGTTTTTCATAGTTTTATTTTTAGAATGGCAAAGAGACTCTCCAAAAGTTAACGTGTGGCTTGGAATGACCAAATCCAAAATTTATGGCCCATTCTTCTTTGCGGGAGCAACTGTAACAGGTACCGTCTACCTTGATATGCTTCAGCAGTTTCTCGAACCACAGCTTCTTGATGATGGCATTCTTGATAATGTTGTGTTTCAACAAGATGGAGCACCATGTCATTATGCTCTAATTGTTCGAGAATACCTCAACAGACGCCTTCCGAATCGGTGGAATGGACGTGGAGGACCTCGACCTTTGCCTCCGCGTTCTCCGGATTTGACACCCCTGGATTTCTTTGCATGGGGTTTCATAAAAACAAAGGTTTATCGCCAAAAGATCAATAGTTTAGCTGAACTTAAAGAACGCATCCAGTTGGCAGTGCGGGAGATAACACCTGAAATGCTTCAAAATGTGTTTCGCAGCGCTGAGGATAGATTTGAAATTTGCAGAGATACAGACGGTGCACATGTTGAACCTTCTCAATAAAGTTTTGACTTATGATTTATAAATCTATTTGTTTTTGTATCATAATTTAGTAATAAACACAAAATTATGTCAGTTTTTATTAAATTTGTCCGATTTCATTGAAATAGATAGTTAATTCTGGGACACCCTGTATATAGCAACACTGATGGTATTCATTTCGATAAAATATTTTGATAATTAAAATAATTATCACATTTTATTGAAAAATATGTAAAATATAATGTTCCGAATTATTAAGCAAGTATTCTATTTACAGATCTAAATGGTGAAAATGGGTAAGAAGAAGGATTTAACACCAACTGAGAAAAGAAAAATAGTCAAGTTACTCGCTGAAAATATAAAGTCTATTGAAATTGCGAAGCAGTTTGGCAGGGCTTATCGAACTGTAAACAAGTTTGCAGCGGAGTGTACCAAACTGAGGCAGCGAAGTGATAAAGGAACTATAAGAAAAGTGACAAGGCGGCAGATATCTGTAATCAAGCGCAAATTGCAAAGCATCCATTGTCCTCAAGTAAAGAGGTTTTTGAGCAGGCTGGCATACATAATGTACCAAGAACATCTCGATGTGGAATCCTCCAAACAATTGGCAAGACGTGTAAACCTACGATTCAGTCATCATTAACACCAGGTACAAGAAGCAGCGTGTTGAATGGGCGTGTCAGTACGTGAAAACAGATTTTATACTGTATTGTTAACCGATGAATGAAGAGCAACCCTTGAGGGATCTGATGGTTGGTCAAGAAGATGGCTTGCTGAGAGCCAATTTCTACCATCGAGATTAAGACGCCAACAAGGTGGAGGTAGTGTCATGTTTAGGGCAGGATTGATAGGCAATGAAGTAGCTGTCCCATACAGAGTGCCTGACGGTGTAAAATGAATGCCCAGTCTTACACAAACTTTCTAAAAGAAAACCTCATTCCATGTAGGAGATGACCACTAGCAATCCATCTTCTTGACCAACCATCAGATTCCTCAAGGGTGCTCTCATTCATCGGTTAACAAACAGTATTAAAATCTGTTTTTCATGTACTGACGCGCCATTCAACACGCTGCTTCTTGTACCTGGGTGTTAATGGGACTGAATCGTAGGTTTAACGTCTTGCCAATTGTTTGGAGGATTCCACATCGAGATGTTCTTGGTACATTATGTATGCCAGCCTGTTCAAAAACCTCTTTACTTGAGGACAATGGATGCTTTGCAATTTGCGCTTGATTACAGATATCTGCCGCCTTGTCACTTTTCTTATAGCTCCTTTATCACTTCACTGTCTCAGTTTGGTACCCTCCGCTACAAACTTGTTTACAGTTCGATAAGCCCTGCCAAACTGCTTCGCAATTTCAATAGATTTTATATTTTCAGCGAGTAACTTCACTATTTTTCTTTTCTCAGTTGGTGTTAAATCCTTCTTCTTACCCATTTTCACCATTTAGATCTGTAAATAGAATACTTGCTCAATAATTCGGAACATCATATTTTACATATTTTTCAATAAAATGAGATAATTATTTTAATTATCAAAATATTTTATCGAAATGAATACCATCAGTGTTGCTATATATAGTAATTATTTGCTATAAATTTCATTGAAATCGGTGGAACACTTTTGAAAACATTGGACAAAATGCAATTTGCTTAATAATTTGGAACGTAGTATATATATATATATATATATATGATGAATAAAACCACGAAGGAAAGGAAACACTGAAGTACATAAAAGGGTTACAGCCTGTATATAGGTTACAGAAAGAAAAAAAAAGAAAAAAAAAAAAATATATATATATATATATATATATATATATATATACATATCTATATACGTATATATATATATATATGCAATAAACGGAGAAGTCAAAATAAAAATTAAAAATTAAAGGATTATCAGAGAGGCATACAGATTTGTAAGGAAAAAATATCGATTTTTAGCACAAGATCAAATGAATTATAAAAATACAAATTTATACTGGAAATCTGCCCTGGTTTTAACACCCTGCCTTTTTTGGTTAAGTTTCGATGTATATAAAAATAAAATGAAGATTAAAAGTTAATAAAGTAGCATACAAGTTTACCAAAGATTTAGCGTTCTACCCTTCTTATCTAAATCTGTTTTGAAGGAATTCAAAACAACAGGATCAAGTTGAAAAAGACCTTTGCTTATGTTGAAGTTATTTGAAAGTTGGATAATGGCAGACTCAAGAATATTTCTATTAACAATGTTGCTAGAGTGGAATAAAACTGAAGCATTATTCCAATCAATACAGTGGGATAACTCTGACAAATGGACAAAAAGGGCACTGGACAACTGTCCTGTTCTAACGGAATATTGATGCTGTTTTATACGTGTGTGCAAATCCTTTCCCGTCGGACCTATGTAAAAGGAATCACATTGTTTACACCCAATTTTATAGATAATGCCTGAATTATTGGTAGGGCTATTTTTTACTATGATATTTTTCACAATATTGTTATATGAAAATACTACATTAATATCCAAAAGTTTAAGTACATTAGCAATGCCTAAAAAGCCCGGGAAAAATGGAAGTACTAAAATATTTTTTGACAAAGTACGAGTGCTATTAATGACACAATAGAAAGTTCGTTTTGCCTTGTTGAGACAAGATTCCATAAACGCAGATGGATAATACAGATCACTTCCAATAAGGTTGATTTTTTCCAATTCGGCATCGATGTATTCCGGACTGGCGATCCTAAGGGCGAGGAGAAACATTGATGAAAAAATGGCCTTCTTAGTGGGGGTGTCATGTCCCGAGTAAAAGTGTACGTAGGACAAATTGTTTGTTGTTTTCCGATAGATACTAAACTTAAAACCTGGCTTTCCCTATGTACACGCACATCCAAAAATGGGATTGAATTGTCTTGTTCCACTTCTAAAGTAAACTTAATGGAGGGGACTTGATCATTTAACTGAAGGAGGAAGTTATCCAGGTCACGATTCATGGGCCAGATACACAAAATATCGTCGACGTACCGCAACCAAGGGATGCCAACCCCCAGGATTCTCGGAATGTAAGTAATTTCGAAAAACTCCATATAAATATTGGAGAGGAGGGACGATAAGGGGTTGCCCATGGCCATCCCAAAAACTTGTTGATAATACTCGTTATTGAAAGTGAATTTACAGTCTTTGATGCAAAGCTTAATAAGATCCAAAACAATGTGTGAAGGTAGTGGCAGGTCATACTTATGTAATTCTTGGGAGAGTTATTATGGACAAAGTGGACTACATCGGAAAGATGAACGAGCTTCTCCAGGACCCCGCCACATACAGCAAACTTAGGAAGAACCCGTAGGATGACGTCATCAAATCATTTAATAGTGGCTTGAAACGCATTCTCAAAGATCATAAGGACTTAATTCCGCTTTTCATGTCCACTTCACCTTCTCTGCCCTACCTTTACAGTCTTATTAAAACCCACAAACCTGGCAACCCTATGCGCCCTATTATTAGCTCGGTGGGCTCTATTACTGTACTTATAAACTCTCCAAATGGCTTGTCAAAGTCTTGTCCCCCATTCTCGGAACTATCTCTGATTCACATGTAAAAAATTCCATGGATCTTACTGAAAAATTGAATAATGCACGTACTGAAACTAACGATAGATTGATCAGTTTTGACGTTTGTTCATTGTTTACAAAAGTGCCGATTGACGATATGCTTGACTTTCTCTCCCAAGAATTACATAAGTATGGCCTGCCACTACCTTCACACATTGTTTTGGATCTTATTAAGCTTTGCATCAAAGACTGTAAATTCACTTTCAATAACGAGTATTATCAACAAGTTTTTGGGATGGCCATGGGCAACCCCTTATCGCCCCTCCTCTCCAATATTTATATGGAGTTTTTCGAAATTACTGTACTTACATTCCGAGAATCCTGGGGGTTGGCATCCCTTGGTTGCGGTACGTTGACGATATTTTGTGTATCTGGCCCATGAATCGTGACCTGGATAACTTCCTCCTTCAGTTAAATGATCAAGTCCCCTCCATTAAGTTTACTTTAGAAGTGGAACAAGACAATTCAATCCCATTTTTGGATGTGCGTGTACATAGGGAAAGCCAGGTTTTAAGTTTAGTATCTATCGGAAAACAACAAACAATTTGTCCTACGTACACTTTTACTCGGGACATGACACCCCCACTAAGAAGGCCATTTTTTCATCAATGTTTCTCCTCGCCCTTAGGATCGCCAGTCCGGAATACATCGATGCCGAATTGGAAAAAATCAACCTTATTGGAAGTGATCTGTATTATCCATCTGCGTTTATGGAATCTTGTCTCAACAAGGCAAAACGAACTTTCTATTGTGTCATTAATAACACTCGTACTTTGTCAAAAAATATTTTAGTACTTCCATTTTTCCCGGACTTTTTAGGCATTGCTAAATGCTAATGTACTTAAACTTTTGGATATTAATGTAGTATTTTCGTATAACAATATTGTGAAAAATATCATAGTAAAAAATAGCCCTCCAATAATTCAGGCATTATCTATAAAATTGGGTGTAAACAATGTGATTCCTTTTACATAGGTCCGACGGGAAAGGATTTTCACACACGTATAAAACAGCATCAATATTCCGTTAGAACAGGACAGTTGTCCAGTGCCCTTTTTGTCCATTTGTCAGAGTTATCCCACTGTATTGATTGGAATAATGCTTCAGTTTTATTCCACTCTAGCAACATTGTTAATAGAAATATTCTTGAGTCTGCCATTATCCAACTTTCAAATAACTTCAACATAAGCAAAGGTCTTTTTCAACTCGATCCTGTTGTTTTGAATTCCTTCAAAACAGATTTAGATAAGAAGGGTAGAACGCTAAATCTTTGGTAAACTTGTATGCTACTTTATTAACTTTTAATTTTCATTTTATTTTTATATACATCGAAACTTAACCAAAAAAGGCAGAGTGTTAAAACCCGGGCAGATTTCCAGTATAAATTTGTATTTTTATAATTCATTTGATCTTGTGCTAAAAATCGATATTTTTTCTTTACAAATCTGTATGCCTCTCTGATAATCCTTTAATTTTTAATTTTTATTTTGACTTCTACCCGTTTATTACATATATATATATATATATATATATATATATATATATATATATATATATATATATATAGATATGTATGTGTATATATATATATATATATATATATATATATATATATATATATATATATTATTTATTTTTCTTTTTTTCTTTCTGTAACCTATATATAGGCTGTAACCCTTTTATGTACTTCAGTGTTCCTGAGGATGTCATTAGACGAAAGCGCTTGAGCACCATTTTGTGTTTCCTTTTCTTCGTGGTTTTATTCATCATAAATATTTTTCACGTGTTACTTTCGTGAAATAATTTTCATATATATATATATATATATATATATATATATATATATAGAATACTGAACATATTAATTAAAAGTATTGTGGTAAGGAAGTTATGCGTCTTCTCACTCAATTAATAAACGTTGCTTTGTTACTTCACATGACAAATTTTAGGGTAATTATGTTTATTTCATAGAAATAAACACAATATAAAATAAATCAAAGTTTGAAACTAAAGATATTCTTAATTCCTGGTCCGGTTTTTGAAGAGTAAACTTTAGGTGTTGTGAGTATTCTCGTCATTAGAATGGATACATTTCTGACTTCTGAAGGAGGAAACACACACTCGGGGTGCATTCTTGATGAATCCTTGAAGCGGTTGGATTTATAAAACGAGGAGTGTCACCAATGCAAATTAATGAAACTTGAACGAAAAAACATTATGGATGGCACCAATCACTGAAATACTTTAACTCCCACAATATCATATCCAATTTCGACCTCCTTTGATCGTTTTTTTATTAATTTCATTAAATATTTTTAACTTCATAATTTTTTACTTTAATTTTTTTAATAAGAATCATTTATTTTCTGTTCAATATAAAATTGATCATTTCATTTAAAATTTTATGAAAAAATTGAAATTAATCGAAAAATATAACAATAACTTTTGTAAATTTTTCTTCTTCTTATTATTATTATTATTATTAATTATACATTTGTTATTATTATTTCTATTTTTTGTTATTATTATTAGTATGACTTGCCATTTCACTTCCCTTATTTCGTAAATAGAAAATCTTATTAAATTTAGGTAAAATGCTTTAATGCTTCGAAAGGAATATACCGATTAGAATAAAGTAAAGATATTAATATCATTTCAAATATCAAAATTATGCCAAAATAATGAAAAATAGGCCTATTGTAAACCTTTATGCAAGATGAATTATTGTCCTGAATAAAATTTTTTCAACTTTGAAATTTTGGCTTCTCTTGGTGATGAACCTTTCCCAAAAATTTGTTACTCCGTTCACCCTCTCTATATCTGGGAACAAGGCCGCCGAGAGCTGCCACTGGCCCCGGGGAATGATTGTATATGGGGACCCCCCTGTTTACTCAGTATTTTATTACGAATGATTTTTGTGTACATAACAAGCAAACTGATTATATGTTCAAGTCAATTTTCAAAACATACAGTATGAATAAACAACTCGGAAGAAAATAACCATTTTATTTTTCGAATCAATTATATTAATTCTATCACCATACAATTTACAAATGCAGTACCAGGCCATGCAGGCAACACAATTGTTTACTGCAAGATTTTCATAAGTAGAAGTGTACTTTCTTTGCTTTCTTTCTAGCAAAGTGGTAAATGATTTTCATGAAATTTAAAGTACGGGCTAACTGGCTTTCAATTACAATGGTTTCCAGATCTGTCATTCGGTCTTGGGCATTGGTGGACCGCAGATAATATTTTATCTGTTTGTTTGACTATGATAATCTCTATAAAATGTATGTTCATTAATTATATTTCCTTTCTGTTATTTAATCAAGTCCTTTATTAATATTTTTATATTTTATCCCCCCTCTTTTCGGACCCCCTAGAGGTCCTGGCCCAGGGGATTTATCCCGGCTTCACCGCCCTCTCGGCGACCCTGTCTGGGAATGACGCTTCGAGCTGCTCTTATACGAACTTGGTGCATGAAAAGAACAGAGAAAGAGTAAAATCTTCCAATTCTATCTACGACTTTATTTGTAAACAATCATTGCTGTAAAAGTGATCAATAAAAATGTATGAATGAATTGGAGATACATCGGATTTATCCCATCCTATGGGATTTATTCCGACCTATTCCCAAACGACTAACTAAAGTTAGATTGGGTTAACGTACCAGATGATCCCACAACACCAACAACGAAAAGAAGAACGAACGCAAACATTTCAACATTTAAAATTATTATCATCATTATTTTGATTACTATTATTATTTTCAGTAAATAATAGTATAAATGAACCAGAGTTTGACCTTGACCCGTCCTTCCTGCTTAAAAAAATCAAAAAAATTAGAAAGTTATAAAAAAGTGCTTTAGTATCCAAATTTGAGCTAAAACAAAATACATCAAACGTCAAACATTGTTTGGTAGATGAATTTTAGGGTTATCAGGTTTTAAGTCGTTATTTCTTAGAATCAGATCTTAATTTTTAAAAGTGAACAATACCCTCAGATTAACGAATGAACCTTTTTAAATTAATATAATATGAGAGATGAGGTTATTTCTTTCTAATGATTATAACTTACTTTTATGGTAGTACAATGACCAACCTGATCACTGAATAAAAAGCTTTAATTAAGACTTTTCGGTGTTCATACTTGTTTCAAGTTTGGACTAACATAGAGTTAAAGTGATTATATTGGTAATATAATGAATTTCAGGTTTAGGTTTGGATAATTTTATGTTATAAATGTCTAGCCAAAGAAATTCGATTGGGAAATGTGACCAATTTCTTGAGGAAGACATTTATAAGTGACGAAAGACACGGATCTGAATAAGTGTTTCATCAGCGTTTGTTCTCTTTATCGTTTCTGTTCATTTTCCAAAACAAAAATGTATCACCTCATCTTTAATAGCACAAGAATATAAAAGGAAGGAATTGAATTAAAATTGCAAACAAATTGTTTTAAAAATAATTTCTTAAATATAAAATTCCATTTAATCTGAAAACAAATAAAAGAAACCAAAGTTTTTATGCCATTTAAGAGGAACTTCATTTGTATTCATATACTGGACGAGGGTGGTGTGGTGCGTAACGGGCTTCACCGTCATACTGAACGTTGGCGATGAATCCTGAGTTCCCATTAACGTAGTACGTGACCTTCTGCGTCCTTCCGTCGGGAAGGAGGACGTAATAGGAGCCCTTCGTGTCGTCATGGTTACGGGATTCCTGGTGTCCAAAATCGTTACCGGAGTTCGAGTCCTGAACTGCCCAGGCGAAGTTGTAGTTGGCAGGCTCCTAAAATGGTTAGTTGGTTTTACTCATTGTTACCATTAAGATTTTCACTAGAGTTCAATGCGAATTGTAGCTTTCAGAAAAAGCTTTTAGATATGAAACAATTACTAAATTAAATCAAAAGGTAATTTGCATTAGATTGTTCTTACCACGGGATGGTGGACGGGTCCATAGCCGTACTGGTGATCGGCAATGGAGGCAGCCACAAGGGCAAAAAGGGTCAAAAACTGAAAATAACAGAATTTAATATATTTTATAAATATATTAAAAATATTTTTGTCTGATCATTTTTCACATAAGATAAAACCAAATTTTTGTTAATTAATTTCCTAATTTTTGTCTATACTTTATTTCAGCAATTGATGTTTTGTTACTCTATATCACTGTTACACCTCAGTCCTTAAGGAACAGTTGACAATATATTTTAAAATTACGGTAGTGTATTTGTAACAATTTTAAGATCACCCCAATAATAGGTACACTTTCTCACGAGACAACAGCTACAGAAAATCTGATTAGCTAAACTGAATCAGGACTTCTCTTTTCAGTTTATTTCTTATTAATTTACCATTTATGAGTTTTACACTTTTCTTTTTTAGTTTTCCAAATCGAATTATTTCATTTATAATCATTTTTACACTAATAATTTAGTTAATTACCGCTTCCTCCAAGTATTAAATGGTCCCAGTTATTAGACCAATTGAAACAATTATACTGTTATCAGTTTAATGCATTAGACTCTAATGCATTTAACTGATAACAATTTAATTTTTAATGAACAGCAAAATACTCCATAGCCTGAATTATGAGGTAATTTAACCATTAATTCTTATTATATAAAACAGACGGATTAAATCAAGCCAAAATAATGAAGCGTTTTTTTGTGATTCTAAGTAAGTATTTTGAAAATTTTCAAAATGGCGTTGTATCATTTTCCACGAGTAAATTAAAATTACAAATCCTTGTTTTGGTGTAAATGATTTTTAGAATACTGAACGTCTCGTCTTTCTATTTGTGTCTACTAATCTCTCTCAGGATCTCTCTATTCACAAATAAATAAGTAAATCCAAGTTATTTATCAAGTAAATACGGATTTCAAAATTTTGTTTTTGTTTTAGAAAATATTATTAATTTTCTCCTCTTTTTAGAAATAAAAATTACTTAATAATTAATTTTATATTGATTTATAAATATACCTTCAGAGCCATTATGCTTCGATTGACAATAACTGAATCTAAAATGAAAGTTAGCGAAGTGTTTCTGCGATTGAATTGTAATCTGAACTGATAACCATCATTCGTCATCTTATTCCTTTTATACTTTTAAAATCCCGCCTCGAAACAGAGATTAAAAACATTGTCCTTGAATGTTCGTTATTGATACGAGCTCTTGTTTAAAGATTTGTGTGAGTTTCCGTATAGATATAGGAATAGATATCTATCTATCTGTGAATAGATATCTATCTATGAATAAATCTCAAACAATTTCGTAAAAAAAGTGAACATATTTCTGCAGAGACAAGGTTATGGCTATTATTCGTAATTTAGACACGTGTTATCATAAAATTCCAAGGAAATTGATCATTGAAATATTTCAAGATCGGGTATTTGGAATTCTTTTTATGAGATTAATCCATATTTTTTAGAAATTAGAAATTATTCATTAAAGGAAATAATTTGTCGATTTACAGTAGCTTATTTGTTCGTATTTTTTTTATCTGATTAAAATATCTCAGTTTTTTTTGTAGAAGGTCAAATATTTTGTAAGGTCAAAATTTTAAATTAGATTTTTGTATTCCTCCAGCAGTTTCTCTCTCTCTCTCTCTCTCTCTCTCTCTCTTTCGTAACGGATTTTATGTTTATACTGTTTATGTTTAAGCGGGAAAGGATGAATGCTCCATACGAGTTAGGTCAAAGTTAAATTTGGTTTTGTATGGTGTAGTCATGCGTGTGGTAAGCAAGCAAATCTTTTTAGATTTTGTAAGTATACTCTAAGATTAAGGCTTCACCCTGTAAATGAGCTTTCATGCATTTCGGTTAATTTATTTCCACCGCATAAGCATATGTATTTAAAATTGCGTTTTTTTTAAAATAAACTTCCAATTTTATTAAAAGTATTGTCTCACCCAAATCAGTGTTATTAGCCTATCATTCTCCACTAGGGCGTTACCTGTATAGAGATGAGTTTCTCGTGGCGTTACCCTTCTTTCTTTTATAATTGTTCAGCAAAAGGATAGAGACGCGGAAAACTCGACAAATTAGTAGTTTAAGTAGGCCTCACCCAGTGACAGAGAGAATTAGAAATTCATGAATGTTGTTGCAATTGTTTGGAATAAGAAATAATAGGCTTCATGAATATCTCTCTCTCTCTCTCTCTCTCTCTCTCTAAATATATATATATGGGATGAATTTCACAATTAAACACTTGAAATGAATGAATGCTGCAAACCCACAAGGAAAAAAGAAAAAGAAAAAAGATTCCAAGGCCTTTCGTGTATTAAGAGCTACACCAGGGGTGGGGAAACCCTCGCCCGCGGGCGAAATTTCGCCCACGAGCTAATTTCAATTCGCCCGCTTAGGTATTTATTATTTACTAAAAATTATTTATTTACAGCCCAGCAAATAGCTTTTTAAAATACATCTTATATACAGCGTGTCCCAAAGAAATGTATACCCACTTTGTTCGATAATACCAGCTATGAGGATAATAAATATATTACTTTTTATATGTTTTTTAATAAAGAATTTTCTCCTGAATCTAAATATGTAATTATCTTTATTAAAATTTGAAAAACAAAAAAGTTACAGATGTTTAAATTATAATTATTATTTTCGAGACTTCATGTGCGATATTTTCTAATATTTTTGCACGTATACGAGATAAGTTTGAAACCGACGGCACTGTGCAAAACTTACAAAAACAACGTTCTGGAAGACGTCGAACATCTTAGATAAAGTGTCATTTAACCATGGAATTTGTAAATTTTTTGAATTAACTAATAATTACAACATTTATGCTTCAATATCAACACTAAACATAAACATCTCAAAACAGTCGGTTAAAATATTAGAAAATATCGCACATGAAGTCTCGAAAATAATAATTATAATTTAAACATCTGTAACTTTTTTGTTCTTCAATTTTTAATACAAATAATTACATATTTAGATTCAGGAGAAAATTCTTTATTAAAAAACATATAAAAAGTAATATATTTATTATCCTCATAGCTGGTATTATCGAACAAAGTGGGTATACATTTCTTTGGGACACGCTGTATTAGCCCTGTTCAAAAATCAACTTTTTCTTATTTTCATAGGTTTCTGTACTTTTTCCCATGCTTTTTGACCTGAAAAGGCCGAAAATCACAACCATTTTGACCTAGGTTGTTGGGAAGCATTGCCGCATGGAGCTTTAAGTTTTCTGCCTTGAAATCGGCCAAAAGCACCAGTTCCGGGGTCCCTTGAATCATGTTTTGCACTATAACATTTTATCTAAACAAGATAGAGCAACAAAATAGGCACCAAATTAAAGTGTTTTTAATCCTCTTTCTAACTTATACAATTATGATAGTCTTGGAACAAGAAATGGCACATTGGTACATACAAAGATTTCAGAAATATCACAAAATTCGTTTTCTTACACTCAAGGCAGACAAGGCACCTTATTCATGACACAAATTTGAGATTAACATTTTGTCACAAGTCTAATCGATCAAGAAGTGAAAGCATTACATGATGATTAATTTCATAATGACATTTACACAGTCAGTTGTTGAGAGTTTGTTTCTTGAAGCTGTCAAAGCGGCGTCTGTTGAACTCCACAACTTGAAGGAGATAGTCCCTTTGCTTGGCATCTGTTGTTATGACATTTGCAAAGTCGCTCATCATCTTGACACCACGTTCAGCAATGTCATTCACCGCTTTCAGATTCTTAACATAGTCCAACGCTTTTCTGTAGTCCTCATTCTGTGGCCAAGACGTGACAGGTTCCAGAAGCCACTCGGATCCAATGTTCAGTGTGTCCAGCAGGAAATGTGATTCTGGGCCAATGAGATCAACCAGGGTGGTCTTAGCTGTGACTCTCTGGAATAGAGGCTTTCCTGTTCTGAAGCTGTCTGGCTTCTCAGTGGCATGTAACTGGGCAGCAATGTCGTGCTTCAATGTGTCACTCAATCTACTGCTGAACAGGGCAAATGGCACGACTTCCTGCGTCAGGTACCATTTGTGGTTTTCCATCTTATTAAGTACTGCATCAGCAAGCTCTGGGTCAGTTTTCTTGTACTTCAACATGTCCTGGATTAGACTTAGATCATTCACGGGAGCATCTGCAGCAGACATTGACATCATCCATACAGGAGTGTAGAACAGCGCAAGGAAGGTGTTGAGTCTTTCCAGCTTTGATACAGTGTCTTCGTCGTACTCAAGTTGATCTGCAAACATCAGCATTTTCATGGAGTACAGGTTTCTGGCCATCCATCTGGCCTGATGAATGGCGCCTGGTCGACTCCAGTGAATACCTCGAGGAGGCGTTCCTCCAAGAACAATGACTGTCAGTTCAGCCATTTCCCTGTAGTCGGCTCTTGGAAGCCTTTCTGCTGTTAGAATGTCTTGGAGTATTTCTTCACTGTTCTTCTTCTTTTCCTTCAGCCATTTGCTGTTGATAGCCAGCATCTTTGGGTTTTCTTTGGACAAGTCCTCATCTTTCTTCTCTCTGGATAACAGTCTGTTGTTCTGTATTTCCTGGATTGCATCTGGAGCTCCTATACCGAACAGGCTGTCTAATTCCAGCACAAATGCTCCTCTTTTTCCTCCAGGGTTACTTGCTCTTCCTTTGCTTTTCACCAGAGCACGATGTTTCTCATGTAGTTTCATGAAGAGCTTCATTGCGTTGTACTTGGTCATTGTCTTGATCCTAGCCATCTGCCAGAATGGGATGATAGATTCAACTGTTTCATATGCAAGGTCTTGAACCATGGGCCTCCCTGCATTTTCCGGTAAATTCTGAAGATTAAGGAAATACTGGAACGCCTGTCTGTTGGTGGGAAGCTGGGAACCACTGATAAAAGCTGAAGGGTATCCAACCAGGAAAGTTTCAGTGAGAGATCTGGTAGATGGCCCAGTTGACACCTGCCTGTGGACAGTACGTGGAGGTTCTGAGATATCAACTGTGCGCCCACGGAGCTCCCTCAGCTCCTTGCTTAATGCCATTGTGAAGTTGTAACTTGTAGATGGTTTTCTAGATTCTGATTGAGTTTCTGTTGTTTCCTGAAAAATGATAGATAATTATTATTATTATTATTATTATTATTAATTATTATTTATTTATTATTATTATTATTATTATTATTATTATTATTATTATTTATTAATTTTATGCTCTTTCATTTGATACCTAATTTGTTGCTCTATCTTGTTTAGATCAAAAGTTAAAGTGCAAAACATAATTCAAGGGACCCCGGAATTGGCGCTTTGGCCGATTTCAAGGCAGAAAATTTAAAGCTCCATGCGGCAATGCTTCCCAACATCCTAGGTCAAAATAGTTGTGATTTCCGGCTTTTTCAGGTCAAAAAGCATGGGAAAATGTACAGAAACCTATGAAAATAAGAAAAAGTTGATTTTTGAACAGGCCTAACGCTGTATATAAGCTTAAAATTTGCCAGACGCCCGCGGAGGTGTTTATGTTATCGATTTTCGCCCTTGGTACTGAAAAGTTTCCCCACCCCTGAGCTACACCTTGTCAGGGAATGAAGAGAGAAGGCAAGATGCACATAAATATATACAACGTAGGGGAAACCAAAACAATTAGCACATACTTAACAAGAGTTAATGAGAGGCAAAAGGAATTTTAACAAGATATTGTCAATTTTATACATTCCCGCACTGTTATTGAAATTGTTTTTAAAATGCATAAATGCACATTCTAGAATATTTCTTTCTATTATATCTCTGTTTTCAACAAGCGCTTTAGAACTATCCCACTTGATGCTATGATTACATCTATACATGTGGTTAAACAAAACATTGGAATTATTAGCTGTTCTACACGCATATTTATGCTGTTTTACCCTAATATCTAACGTTTTACCCGTTTTGCCTATATATACTGAGTTACTGTACATTGTGTACATCCAATCGAATACACACAACCAACAACATTATCCGGGCTATTCTTTATTAGGCGTGATTTAACAGTATTATTATACTTAAAGACTACATTGATGCCAATTGCTTTAAGTAAAGTCGGAAGATATTGAAAATTAACATGGTAAGGTAGGCTAAGGATATTTTTACGCTCAAATTCCTTTACAATTACATTATTATAATACCTATTCTTGGTTTTCCTAAGACAGTTATCTAAAAATGAAATAGGATAACATAGTTTAGTACCAATATTCACGATATTGCATAACTCAGAATCTAAAAATTCAGGACTGACAACTCTCAATGCTCTAAGAAACATAGCAGAGAAAATAGAGGATTTAATCGAAGGATGATGGTCAGAATAAAAATGCACTTAAGAGTTATTATTAGTAGGCTTGCGATAGACTTCAAATTTGAACTGATTAGAGCATCTCCAAATTTGGAGATGCTCTAATCAGTTCAAATATTCTAGAATGTGCATTTATCCATTTTAAAAACAATTTCAATAACAGTGCGGGAATGTATAAAATTGACAATACCTTGTTAAAATTCCTTTTGCCTCTCATTAACTCTTGTTACGTATGTGCTAATTGTTTTGGTTTCCGCTACGTTGTATATATTTATGGGCATCTTGCCTTCTCTCTTCATTCCCTGACGAGGTGTAGCTCTTAATACACGAAAGGCTTTGGAATCGTTTTTCTTTTTCCTTGTGGGTTTGCAGCATATATATATATATATATATATATATATATATATATATCCACCTTATGTGCGCACATACGCACGACCACATACACTCTTTTCGTTTCATAGGCTAATCTCGGGTGGATGTTAAGTTTTTTATTAGTCTATAAAGTGAAAGAAATGGAAATAAAACGCTTCGTTAATCGCATTAATTTCTTCGGAGCAACAAAAAAGAAATTACAATAATAATTATGACACAGAATAATTACAACACAGTGAATAGATGAAGTCGCTATCAATAAATTATCATTTTTTTTTTCTACTTCACTGCAGAGGAATTTCAGTTCTATCGATATTTTGGTCGGGGTGGTGTTTGTTAGGGGGGGGGGGAGTCTTATAACGAGCCTGGCCCTCGTAATGAGGAAGAACGTAATAGGAGACTTTCGTGTCGTCATGGTTACGGGATTCCTGTTGTGTGAAATTGTTACCGGAGTTGGCGTGGGGGCTTAAAATGGTTAGTTGGTTTTACTCATTGTTATCATTAATCTTTTCACTAGAGTTTAATGTGAATTGTAACTTTCAGGACAAGATTTTAGATATGAAACGATAACCGAATTAAATTTATAGGAAAAGCACGTGCGGTTGCATGCGGGTGCACAGGGGCGGCCACAGATGCGCTATTGGTAAGCAAAGGAGACCAACACGAAGGCAGAAAGGATAAAATTCTGAAAATAACCAATTTTGCAAGTTGTAAAATTCAACTACAGAATATTATGCGCCTCGGTGGTGTAGTGGTTAGCGTCGCTAACTACAAATCCATCGGCCTCGGAATCGAGACCCGGTGACGGCATGCGGCGCGCTGCAAAACCCAGCTCTTCATCCTTCTACACAATAAAAAAAATTGGTTGATAGATAAATGGGTACCCCGGCGGATAGCCTAGTGGTTAAAGACACTGGACTGCTGGTGGAGTTGTGGTTCGGATTCCTCGTTAAATTGTAAATCTAAGGTGGAGTGACAAGCTTGACCTTTGTCAGAATGAACAATTCGGGCGAAAGTTAAACAAAGGTTAACCAAGTTAATGCATAAAAAATGCAAAAACATTTGGGGTCAAATTAATATTTGTATTGCAACATTACTTCTTTCAATACAGGATTTTTAATCATTCTTTCACCAAAAACTTTAACGAAATTAAAACTTCTCACAAGAGAAAAAGATACATAAAGTTATACATGTGTAAAAACAGGATTAGGAATACAAATACAAAACATCTGCGGTCAAATTAAGGTTTTTATGAAGGTAGCCCGAGAGCAATGCAGCAATTATTAAGACGCTATGGCAATTGTAAGATAATTTGGGACTGAAATCGCTGAAGGCATTGAAGTTTAGCAAAGACCAGAACAAAGGACAGATATTGTTGCGAGAGTTTTTCATATGAAACTAAAAGAGCTGCTTCAGGATTTAACAATAAACTTGAGTTAAATTATCTCTATCTGGCTTCGTTTAAAGGTTGCGTGCGTCTACGCACGCTTGTACAAAAGAAAAAATAAATGTAAATATTAAATAAAATATAGTCCAATTAACAATTGCTTATTCTATGTTTGGCGCCCGATAACTTAATGATTACGGTGGCAGACTCTGAGCCTGGCTCGATTCCACCTGCTGCCTCCTGTGTCAGATTGAATTGTCCGCTTACCCTGTCATTACTCGAGCTAAAGGTGACCCTTGAGGCACACTCACCCCTTGGGGAAATGAGCTTCCTGGCTGTTATCTTCACCTTTCATTCTGTGCCAAAATTATTGCAATATGGCAAAATGTGCAATACTTTTTATCAACAAAGAATTTAATTTTCAAAATCCATTTCAGTATGTTTGCGCGCATGTTTTATTGATACACGTTTCTGCATAGTTGTGCATGACTGCATGTTTTGCAAACATGAAAACATTTCAGGCAGAATCAGATAAAATAAAAACATTCACAATTAAAATTAAAAAAAAATTTTGAAATTAAATTATAAAAAATTATAAAATTAGAAAGAAATGCGATATAATTCTTTCTTTTCTTACGATATCTTTAAATGCAAAATTATACAAGCAAAAAATCTTTTCATAATTTCGAAATTTTGTTTAATGTAAAATTATGATTTTTTGGCATTCATTCAATTACTAATTATATAATTATATAATTAAGATAAGCGTATCTTCATGAATGAAATTGATGAGGGTTGAAATCAACCGAAACTAATTGTCTTCAATGTCTATACAAAAATTCAAATTTAATTTTAAGAAATAGTGAACGAACGCCGAGGCCACATCACAACACTGCTTCCCCTTAAATCAGCGAGTTAAGCGACTTTGGTTTTGGGTAGCAGTTGGATGGGTGGCTGTCTTCTGCATTTAGATGATGTAGGTACCGATAGTTCGGATATCACATAAAGGTGTCGGTCCCCTCCGTCACAAGATCTTTTCGGTTACGAATGAAATTAAAACTCCCAAAATATTGTTATTATTATTTTCATATAGAGTATTATTTATCTCTTTAGAGCGTCTCGTGGTTCGATCAGTTAGGGCGTCGCCTGATAGTGCTGAAACTCAGCGAAGTCGTGGGTTCGAACCCCAGTGTTGCCTAGAGCTGGGCGTAACGTCACGACGAAACAGCGGGCCTGCCACCCTTTAATTGATTCTGGCTAAGGTAGCGCATGCTCAGGTCTCTACCGCCCCCGCCTCACCTCTTTGGGGGATATGGGACATGGATGTTACCCTACATTTATGTATGACTTTATATATTTATCTCTCTTTTTATATATATACAGGGTGTCCCGTAACTCTGGAACCATAGGGCAAAATGATAAAAACGGCAATAAAAACGCCGAAGAGACTTTTGGGGACTGTTTGTGAAATGAGTGAGGATGGTAGCGGCTGTGTCATCGTCGGTGGATGTCCTCGGAGGTCCACTGCGTGGTTTATCTTCTATGGATCCCGTTTCCCTGAACTTTGCTACAAGTTTGCCGACACAGCTGTGTGTTATCGGCGCGCGGTCCGGATGCAATCTGTTAAATTCCTCAGCGACCTCCCTCTGACTCCGATTCCCTACCAGCAGAATTACCTGGATGCGTTCTTCCTTACTCAAAGACATCATGGGCACTTGCATAAACGGAAAAACATGAATTACTTATTTTACCCTATGGTTCCAGACTTATGGGACACCCTGTGTGTGTGTGTGTGTGTGTGTGTGTATATATATATATATATATATATATACACGAGGGTAACTCAATAAGTATCTGCACTTTTTATTTTCACATCTGATACATTATAAACATATCACTTCTCAACATAGGCTCCCTGTTTCTCAATAACTTAGTCCAGCGATCTACAAGCTTCCTAATGCCATCACAAAAGAATGTTTTTGGCTGTGTGCGTAGCCAGTCATGCACCGCCCCCTTCAGATCATCATCGCCTTGGAATCGCTGACCTCTCAAAGCGTCTTTTAGTGGTCCAAACAAGTAAAAATCCGAAGGTGCCAGGCCTGGACTGTAGGCTGGATGGTCGAGAACTTCAAATTTAAGTTTTTGAAGGCATTTTCCAGTCTGTGCAGCGGTATGAGGGCGCGCATTGTCGTGTAACAATAACACCTTCCGACAATCTCCCTCTCCGTTTTGTGCGAATTGCTTGCTTTAACTCATTCCAAGCATGTCAGAATACGATGCGTTTGTTACTGTAGTTCCACGTTCTAGATAATGTTCAAGGATAGGGCCTCGTATATCCCAAAACAGTGTTAGCATAACTTTACCTGCTGACGGCTGCGCTTTGAACTTCCTTGCAACGGGAGACGTTGGATGCTTCCACTGCATGCTCTGTCGTTTGCTTTCTGGTTCATAGTGATGGATCCAGGTTTCATCTCCAGTGCCTTCAAGAACTTAAATTTGAAGTTCTCGACCATCCAGCCTACAGTCCAGACCTGGCACCTTCAGATTTTTACTTGTTTGGACCACTAAAAGACGCTTTGAGAGGTCAGCGATTCCAAGGCGATGATGACCTGAAGGAGGCGGTGCATGACTGGCTACGCACACAGCCAAAAACATTCTTTTGTGATGGCATTAGGAAGCTTGTAGATCGCTGGACTAAGTGTATTGAGAAACAGGGAGACTATGTTGAGAAGTGATGTGTTTATAATCTATCAGATGTGAAAATAAAATTGTGAAAATAAAAAGTACGGATACTTATTGAATTACCCTCGTGTATATATATATATATATATATATATATATATAGATAGATAGATAGATAGATAGATAGATACACAGTATATACAATATATATACTGTGTATGTATATTAGGGTAGGCCTGTTCAAAAATCAACTTTTTCTTATTTTCATAGGTTTCTGTACATTTTCCCATGCTTTTTGACCTGAAAAAGCCGAAAATCACAACTATTTTGACCTAGGATGTTGGGAAGCATTGCCGCATGGAGCTTTAAATTTTCTGCCTTGAAATCAGCCAAAGCGCCAATTCCGGGGTCCCTTGAATTATGTTTTGCACTTTAACTTTTGATCTAAACAAGATAGAGCAACAAATTAGGTATCAAATGAAAGAGCATAAAATTAGTAAATAATAATAATAATAATAATAATAATAATAATAATAAATAAATAATAATTAATAATAATATATAATAATAATAATAATTATCTATCATTTTTCAGGAAACAACAGAAACTCAATCAGAATCTAGAAAACCATCTACAAGTTACAACTTCACAATGGCATTAAGCAAGGAGCTGAGGGAGCTCCGTGGGCGCACAGTTGATATCTCAGAACCTCCACGTACTGTCCACAGGCAGGTGTCAACTGGGCCATCTACCAGATCTCTCACTGAAACTTTCCTGGTTGGATACCCTTCAGCTTTTATCAGTGGTTCCCAGCTTCCCACCAACAGACAGGCGTTCCAGTATTTCCTTAATCTTCAGAATTTACCGGAAATGCAGGGAGGCCCATGGTTCAAGACCTTGCATATGAAACAGTTGAATCTATCATCCCATTCTGGCAGATGGCTAGGATCAAGACAATGACCAAGTACAACGCAATGAAGCTCTTCATGAAACTACATGAGAAACATCGTGCTCTGGTGAAAAGCAAAGGAAGAGCAAGTAACCCTGGAGGAAAAAGAGGAGCATTTGTGCTGGAATTAGACAGCCTGTTCGATATAGGAGCTCCAGATGCAATCCAGGAAATACAGAACAACAGACTGTTATCCAGAGAGAAGAAAGATGAGGATATCAGGTTCTACGAAGACCAAAAGACTGAGAGGAAAGGTCATATGTCTGGTCATGACAAGATTTTTGAGACAAGATCCCTGCAGCAAGCAGCGAGGAATGAAAGACTGCAGCATAGACAAGAACAAGGTAAAACTAATTACTTTGAACGTCACAAAAAGTTTTAAGTTTTACTCCATTGCGATATTTAGCATGTACTTAACAATTACTGTCTTAACATGTTGTACTATTTTACAGCTGCAGCAGAACAAGAGGCAGTTGTTCATGTGGATGACATTACCTGGGGTGACTCAACTGACAACGACGCTAACACAGAGGACATGGATTACCATCAGCCTCGTCCTGGATGTTCTCACCATCAAGACACTGTGACTAGTGTGACTTTGACGTTTCCAAGGAAGGTCATGGAATGTGATGTCATCTGCAATACAGCTGATCGTCTTGGTTTATCAGACAATCAAGTTACTGCCATGGTTTCTGCCACCTTGAAAGCTGGAGGGGCTGATCTGGATAACTTCGTCATCTCAATCTCAACAACACGTCGCAACAGAATGCTGTCCAGGTATAATATCAGCCAGAGTCACATGTCCAAGTTTTGTGAAAACCCCCCACAGTACGCTGCCTTACACTGGGATGGAAAGTTGCTCAAAGATGTCTTGGGCAGTGAACCTGGAAGTACCTCAGAGACTTTAGCTGTGCTAGTGTCTGGTCCACCTTCATACACTGAAGGAAAGTTAGTGGGAGTACCTGTCATCGACAATTCTTCTGGCACAGCTCAGGCTGAGGCTTCATTGGATTTACTGGAGACATGGGAACTTACGGATAATGTTACTGCCCTTGTTTTTGACACTACATCCAGTAACAGTGGAGTTCACAGAGGAGCTGCCAAACTGCTAGAGAAAATGCTGAACAAAAAGGTGTTTCATCTGGCCTGTCGACATCACATCCTGGAAATCCTAGGAGGAGCAGTTTGGGAGAAGCTGTTAGGGAAGGTGAAGGGGCCAGATAATCCCTGGTTTGAGCATCTGAAGGATGTTTGGACGGACTTGTCCAAGGAAAACCCAAAGATGCTGGCTATCAACAGCAAATGGCTGAAGGAAAAGAAGAAGAACAGTGAAGAAATACTCCAAGACATTCTAACAGCAGAAAGGCTTCCAAGAGCCGACTACAGGGAAATGGCTGAACTGACAGTCATTGTTCTTGGAGGAACGCCTCCTCGAGGTATTCACTGGAGTCGACCAGGCGCCATTCATCAGGCCAGATGGATGGCCAGAAACCTGTACTCCATGAAAATGCTGATGTTTGCAGATCAACTTGAGTACGACGAAGACACTGTATCAAAGCTGGAAAGACTCAACACCTTCCTTGCGCTGTTCTACACTCCTGTATGGATGATGTCAATGTCTGCTGCAGATGCTCCCGTGAATGATCTAAGTCTAATCCAGGACATGTTGAAGTACAAGAAAACTGACCCAGAGCTTGCGGATGCAGTACTTAATAAGATGGAAAACCACAAATGGTACCTGACGCAGGAAGTCGTGCCATTTGCCCTGTTCAGCAGTAGATTGAGTGACACATTGAAGCACGACATTGCTGCCCAGTTACATGCCACTGAGAAGCCAGACAGCTTCAGAACAGGAAAGCCTCTATTCCAGAGAGTCACAGCTAAGACCACCCTGGTTGATCTCATTGGCCCAGAATCACATTTCCTGCTGGACACACTGAACATTGGATCCGAGTGGCTTCTGGAACCTGTCACGTCTTGGCCACAGAATAAGGACTACAGAAAAGCGTTGGACTATGTTAAGAATCTGAAAGCGGTGAATGACATTGCTGAACGTGGTGTCAAGATGATGAGCGACTTTGCAAATGTCATAACAACAGATGCCAAGCAAAGGGACTATCTCCTTCAAGCTGTGGAGTTCAACAGACGCCGCTTTGACAGCTTCAAGAAACAACCTCTCAACAACTGACTGTGTAAATGTCATTATGAAATTAATCATCATGTAATGCTTTCACTTCTTGATCGATTAGACTTGTGACAAAATGTTAATCTCAAATTTGTGTCATGAATAAGGCGCTTTGTCTGCCTTGAGTGTGAGAAAACGAATTTTGTGATATTTCTGAAATCTTTGTATGTACCAATGTGCCATTTCTTGTTCCAAGACTATCATAATTGTTTAAGTTAGAAAGAGGATTAAAAACACTTTAATTTGGTGCCTATTTTGTTGCTCTATCTTGTTTAGATAAAAAGTTATAGTGCAAAACATGATTCAAGGGACCCCGGAACTGGTGCTTTTGGCCGATTTCAAGGCAGAAAACTTAAAGCTCCATGCGGCAATGCTTCCCAACAACCTAGGTCAAAATGGTTGTGATTTTCGGCCTTTTCAGGTCAAAACGCATGGGAAAAAGTACAGAAACCTATGAAAATAAGAAAAAGTTGATTTTTGAACTGGGCTAATAATTGTGTATATATATATATATATATATATATATATATGATGAAACTAACCACGAAGGAAAAAGGAAACACAGAATGGTGCTCAAGCGTTTTCGTCTAATGACATCCTCAGGAACACTGAAATAAATAACAAGTTCGAGACTATACGTATCTAGGACACAAAAAAATAAAATAGAAAAATAAAAATTGTAGGAGAAGCATACAAATTTATAAGGAAAAACTACCAGAATTTTAGCACTTTGCCCCTCTTGTCTAAATCCGTCCTGAACGAATTTAAAACAACAGAATCAAGCGAAAAAAGACCCTGGCTATTGTTAAAATTATTTGTAAGTTGAATAATGGCAGACTCAAGAATATTTCTGCTAACAATGTTACTTGAGTGAAACAAAATTGAAGCATTATTCCAATCAATACAGTGGGATAACTCTGACAAATGGACGAAAAGGGCAGTGAACGACTGTCCCGTTCTAACGGAGTATTGATGCTGTTTTACATGCGTGTGCAAATCCTTTCCCGTCTGTCCAATGTAAAAGGAATCACATTGTTTATAACCATTTTTATAGATAATGCCTGAATTATTGGTAGGGCTATTTTTTACTATGATATTTTTCACAATATTGCCAAATGAAAATGCTACATTAATATTCAAAAGATTAAGTACATTAGCAATGCCTAAAAAGCCCGGGAAAAATGGAAGTACTAAAATATTCTTCGACAAAGTGCGAGGGTTATTATTCAAACGATAGAAAGTTCGTTTTGCTTTGTTAAGACAAGATTCCAAAAACGCAGGTGGGTAACACAAATCACTACCAATACTGTTGATTTTTTCTAATTCGGCATCCATGTATTCCAGACTGGCGATCCTAAGAGCGCGGAGAAACACTGAAGAAAATATAGCTTTCTTGATGGGGGTGTCATGTCCGGAGTAAAAGTGTACGTAGGACAAATTTTTTTTTTCCGATAAATACTAAACTTAAAAGCTGGACTTTCCCTATATACACGCACGTCCAAAAACGTGATTGAGTTCTTTTGTTCCACTTCTAAAGTAAACTTAATGGAGGGGACTTGATTATTTAACTGAAGGAGGAAGTCATCCGGGTCACGATTCATGGGCCAGATACACAAAATATCGTCGACGTACCGCAACCATGGGATGCCAACCCCCAGGATTCTCGGAATGTAAGTAATTTCGAAAAACTCCATTCGCTTTAGCACAAAGGCTTCGAGATTGTTTTTTTATATCCGAGTCATCACTCAAAGAGCTGGTAATAGTTTGACCCAAATACTTAAACTCTTGTACTTCCTCAATTACCTCACCTTTCATTATAAACTTAATATCAGCTAGCTGCTTACAGCTTTTAGGATGAAATTGCATAACTTTAACAGAGGGGCTTTAACAGAGGGACTTAACAAAGGGACTTTAACAGAGGGACTTATTAAAACTATATCATCGGCATAAACTAAGTTATTTATCCTTGTGTTATCTATACAACATCCCACTGTTGCCTCATTAAGTGAAGCAATTAATCCGTCAATATACACATTAAACAGCAGAGGGAAAAGCAAGGACCCTTGTCTCACCCCTCAAGAAGAGCCAAAACATTCGGATAGTACATTGCCCCACCTAACGGTAAAAGATTGGTGGGAATACCAAAATTTCAATAAATTTAATATGTACATGGAACCTTCCTGTCTTCTAGTTTTTTACATAAAATATTGTGGTTCACTCTATCATATGCCTTACTTATATCTAGGAAACAGCTATAAATAGTTGAATTACTGTCAGTGTATTTATATATTGTTTCTTTAAGACATAGATACACAGGTCAGTTGAGTGGGACCTTTTAAAACCAAACTGATTAGATGTCCATAGGTAATCATTTAATCAGAGTAACAAGAGTTTTTCTAGTAGTTTCGAGAAGCAAGAAGCGACAGCAATAGGCCTGTAATTATATACAGTATATATATATATATATATATATATATATATATATATATATATATATATATATATATATATATATATATATATGCACCTTTCAATCTTTCAAATGTTCCGCGCGATGATTCCTCATTTCACGAAGGTCAAGCTTGTCACCCCTCCTCTCAAATATGTATATATATATATATATTCAGTGGCGATTTCTTAATGAATGCAACGCATGCAATGCATGCGTTAAATATGTTCTCTTTTCAGATCTAAGTAAGGATTATAATTGACAAAATAATTTTCAGAAACTAAAAATAGGCTAAGGCTTCAATCACGCATGTACTGGCTATTGGGCGGTGTAAACAAAATTATGTCTTATTTCATTAGACAATTAAGAACATTTTTCTGTACACAGATCGAAATACTCGTAGCTAAAGCATTCACTAATTCAGTCTGGGTACAGAAAAATGTTCTTAATTGTCTAGTGAAATAAGACATGATTTTGTTTACACCGCCTTGCCTTGGGCAATTTTTTAAGGAGACTTCTCACTATCCATAAGATATTTTTTTTGAGCCTCATAGCTAAATTCAAAAGGCAATATGTTTTAAAATATGCTTAGAAAATTTACTTAATATTTTTACTAAAAATAATTAAAAAGCTTTTGTTCTGATTTTTTTTAATTAATGAAAATAATACGGCATGCATTCAGTTTTATAGGTGCATTCACCAAAAAGTAACATCTGGCAATTCTGACAAGGCTTCTTTCCAGTACCACAGCCGCAAGCACCCACTTGTGTTCGGTGTTCCCTTTTGTGCTTTAGTTATTTGGATAATCAGTTAAATAAATTATAGCATTGTAGTGCCCATAATGACTGACGATGTGTTTAATCAATTGAAGACTAGAAGATTTTACTCACTCTCTTTTGATGAGAAAAAGCGCATATTGAATAATGGCAGACCGATTCCACATTTGAATTTAAGCAAAGAAAATAAAGGCTTCACTAGGAAATTTAATCCTAAGCTGTATGATGATGTTCCCTGGTTATGTGGAAATATTTCAAAAACAAATTGTACTGTTGGTCGTGTTTCCTATTTTCAAGAGATAACTCTGTGTGGAATTCTGTTAGTCGTGGATACGACGATTTAAACAATTTACATACTGCAATTTCTCGCCATGAAAAATCTCTTGCTCACATAAATGCATTTGTTGATCTTAAAACATTTGGAAAGTCAGAAAGAATTGATTTAATACTCGACAAGCATAAATCAGTTGCCATTTCCAGACATAACGAAGAAGTTAATAAGAATCGAGAAATTTTGAAACGTTTGATTAGGATAACATGTTTTTTAGGTATGCAAGAATTGGCATTTCGCGGTCACAATGAAGAAGAAAACGCTGACAATAGGGGTAACTATATTGAATTGGTATTTTGTATGGGAGAATTCGATGAAAAGCTTCAAAACCATTTAAAAACTGCGACTGTTTTTAAGGGAACATCATCTGCTATTCAGAATGACATAATTCAATCTATTAGTGCAGTTATGTTAGAACAAATAAAACGTGAGCTTATCGACTGCATGTATGTGGCGATTTTATTAGATGAAACATCTGATGTCAGCTGTTTTTCTCAACTCTATACTGTTGTTCGTTATGTTAATAAACATGGAGAGATTTGTGAACGATTTATAAAATTCAATGACGTCAGCAATGATAGAAGTGCAGGAGCGATTTCTGATTTATCTATAAGGCAACTAGGTGAACTGGGCTGTTTGAAAAAATTAGTTGCTCAAACCTACGACGGTGCTGCTGTTATGGGGAGCGATCTTAATGGAGTACAAACAAAGATTAGAGAAACTGTACCAGAGGCTATTTTTCTTCACTGCTACGCCCATAAACTTAACCTTGTTTTATCCCAAGCTGTCGCTGAAATTTCCGAATGTAATAATTTTTTTTCAGTATTAGGAAGTTCGTCATCATTTTTCAGCAGTTCAACTAAGCGAACTTCAATGCTTGACAAAGTTGTTGGAAAGCGTTTCCCTAAACTGGCTCCAACGCGGTGGAACTATTCATCTCGTCTAGTTGAAAGAGTTAAGTCAAATAAAGAAGATATAATAGATCTTTTAAAAAGCATTCTTGAAAACCCAAAGAAATTTGATGAAAAAACAAAAAATAGTGCACGCGGATTGCTTGCTGGTATCGATACTTTCGATTTTAATTATTTATTAAAAGTATTTTCTTCAATTTTTCCTTTTACTGAATATCTATTTAATGTGCTGCAAACAAAATCTATGGATATTGTGTATAGCTCAATCACCGTTGAACGCACTATGAAAAAAATCAAACAAATAAGGGATACAAAATTTGCAGATATGTGGGACTTGATAACAGAAAGATGTGGTGAACCTGTATGTTAAAGGAAACAGAGTCTTTCTCCACAAGAGAAGTATAGTCAACTATTTCATGAAATATTCGATAATATACTTCTTCAAATGAAAGAGCGTTTCAGTTCAATGGAAAAATTGGAATTCATTGAGCTTTTAGATTGCAAAAAATTTGAGTTCTATGATGTTACTTTCCCAGAGAGAGCTTTTGAATCTTTGAAAAGAAGCACAATTCATTTTTGAGTTTCCTCGTCTCCGTTCTGAATCGTGTGTTTTATATTCGCACAAATCTTTTGCCAAAAAGAATGCTGCTGAGCTCCTAAAATATCTACTGGAAAGCGAAATGCACAAAGGTCTTAAGGAAATATATAAATTGACGAATTTGATTCTAACTATACCAATATCGACAGCAAGTGTTGAGCGATCATTTTCTGCGCTTAAAAGAATTAAAAGTTATTTACAGAGTTCCCAAAGTGAAGAAAGGCTATCTAATCTTGCCTTAATTTCAATTGAAAAAAATTTCCTCAAGAAGCTTATGGAGAATCGAGAGTACTTTTACAATTTGGTCATCGAAGAATTTTGCAGGAAAACTAGGAGAGCAGAATTTCAATTCAAATAATGCTTCACAATTATTTAAGGTAAATTTTAAATTTGTATCTTTTTCTTTAGATCAATTCGGTAACTACTATATATAAATATGTCTAATTTTTTGTTCGCATATTTAAGAATAAAACATTAAATGAACTTTCCTTCAAAGAGGTCCCCAAAAGTTTGTAAAACACCTTTAACTTGCTAAGTTCTATGTAAACAATATGCAAAGTTTGGGCAAGAGGGTTAGGCGGATGTTTTTCTTCCATTCCATAACATTGCATGCCTGAACAAAAATGTCACGAGTCGTCACTGATATATATATATATATATATATATATATATATATATATATATATATATTATATATATATATATATATATATATATATATATATATATATAACTTTGGTAAACCTTGGTTAACCTTGTTTTTGCTTCCGCCCGAATTGTTCATTCTGACGAAGGTCAAGCGTCTTGCTCCACTTTAGACCTACAGCTTACCATGGAGTCCGAATCACGACCCACCACGTATGGTTAGAAATTACAAAGTCCTCGCCCGGACTCGATCTCACGACATCCCAATCAGCAGCCCAGCGTCTTAACTACTAGGCTATCCAGGGTACCCACTTATTTATGAACCAACTTTTATTGTGTGATTGGATGAACACCTGGGTTAGCTGCGCGCCGCCTGCCGTCACCAGGAATCGAACCCGGGGGCCGATGGATTCATAGTCAGCGATGCTAACCACTACACCACCGTGGCGCACGCACACACACAACACACACACACACACACACACACACACACACATATATATATATATATATATACAGGGCGTCCCAAAAAAATGCATACACACTTTAACAGCTGATAGCTCAATTGATGTTTCTTTCTTTCCAAGTTAAACCCATTAGAATTAATAAAGGCAGTCAGACTAAGCTTTGAACAAAGGAAATTCATTCTAAAATGCTACTGGAAGTGTGAAAACGCAGTTGAAGTGCAAAGACAGTTTAGGAGGGAGTTTCAAACAGATCCACCAACGCGACTTACCATCACTCGAATTAGAGATAAGTTTGAAGCCGATGGAACTGTTCAGAATGTCCACAAGAAGCGTTCCGGAAGACCACGGACATCGACAAGCCCCACAAAGCAAGAAAGAGTACTGGAAACGTATCACCAAAGTCCAAGAAAATCTGTGCGGCAAGCGAGTCGTGAGGTAGGAATTTCAGAATCGTCTGTCCAACGCATTTTGAAGCGCTGTCAATGGAAAAGTTACATTCCAAGATTAGTCCATGCTATTAATGAAGATGATCCGGACCGAAGAGTGGAGTATTGCGAGTGGTACTTGGCACGATGTGGATGTGGATTGGACGAAGGGGTTTCGTAGAATACCCTCCGCGTTCACCAGACCTCACACCACTAGACTTTTTTTATGGGGATACTTAAAAGACAAAGTCTACGCTATAAAACCTGCAACAGTCGCTGAATTGAGAGCAGCCATTGAACGAGAATGCACACAAATACCAAACGAAATGTTTCGTGATGTTTGCGATTCCATTGCTTCGCGTTATCAGCAGTGCCTGGACCAGAACGGACGTCAGTTTGAAAACAGGCGTTGACAAAACAATTAAATAATGTCTGTAGATTCTATTACATTTTGAAAATGAAATGTATTTTAATAAACACTGCCTTTATAATTATTTAAAGTGTGTATACATTTTTTTGGGACGCCCTGTATATGTATATATATATGTGTGTGTGTGTGTGTGTGTACTGTATATTTATATATATAAACTTAGCCTTCATTGAAATGTGTATTGTAATTAATATACATAAAAAACTCGTTTATATATATATATATATATATATATATATATCGGGTCCGCAAAAAAAAAAGGAGCATGACGAAAATTGCTCTCACGCCCGCATTTTTTGCCGGACCCTTAAATGTTATATATCTAGCTAAAGATAAAAGAGCCCAGAGTTGTATAAAACAAATTTCATCAAAATCGGTCATAAAATAAAGATTTTATGGCCACAAACGTGCAATGACTAAAAAAAGTGAATTTCCGCGTAAAAATTTAATGTTTTTCTCATTTTAAATTATTGTTTTCAGATGCCTAAATAATTTTAATCAATAAAAATGATAATATGCCCTTTTCTAAAGAAGATAAAATATTAATAAAACATTATAGACTTGATAAAAATTATGGCGCAATAAAATTATTACAAGAGTAATTATTACATATTATTACAAATTATTACATATCGAACAATTTTTTTAGTCTTAATTTCGTTTTCTTTGGAAATTGTAAAATTATATGACATGTTGTAGTAACACTTTTATATTTTCTTTAATTTTTGACGTATTGACATGAAATTTGGTACTAACTTAGTTTATTTGTTGCTTATTTGCCTAAAATAAGTTATTTGTCATTATGTGTAAAAATAAATGTACAGTAAACATTTTCGTCATGCTCCTTTTTTTTTTTGCGGACCCTTGTAATAATTTTATTGCGCCATAATTTTTATCAAGTCTATAATGTTTTATTAATATTTTATCTTCTTTAGAAAAGGGCATATTATCATTTTTATTGATTAAAATTATTTAGGCATCTGAAAACAATAATTTAAAATGAGAAAAACATTACATTTTTACGCGGAAATTCACTTTTTTAGTCATTGCACGTTTGTGGCCATAAAATCTTTATTTTATGACCGATTTTGATGAAATTTGTTTTATACAACTCTGGGCTCTTTTATCTTTAGCTAGATATATAACATTTAAGGGTCCGGCAAAAAATGCGGGCGTGAGAGCAATTTTCGTCATGCTCCTTTTTTTTTGCGGACCCGATATATATATATATATATATATATATATATATATATATATATATATATATATATATATACACACAGGGTGAGTCACGACGAAATGTCATAACTTCGGGACTTATAGCTGAAGTCATTCCCAGTCAAAAAATTCATGTGAACATAGGTCCCATTCTTAACGGTTATGGAGCTATGGATGTTTGAATTTCAAGCATGCGCATGCGTGACCTTGAACTGAATTGACAGTTACTTACCGAACCGAACTAACTACGCAGTAGAGTGTTGTGTTTCACACCGTGCAGTTGATGTTTTGTGCGTTCAGTATGCCTTTTACGTTTTCAAATGCCGAATATGCCGATATGGTGTACGTTTACGGATTTTGCGATAGAAATACTACTGCTGCTGTCGCTGAATACCAGCGACGTTTTCCAAATCGAATAATCCCGAATCGACGAGTGTTTAGCAACGTTTTCCGGAGATTGCGAGAGAGCGGTTTATTTCCTAGCGTTACTGTTTTGTCTGAAGGTCTGGTACAACAAGAACAAGAAAACATTATTGGGATGGTACAGCGGAGTCCTCATGTTATGTTAGTACGCGAACGATTTCCACACACGTCTTAGAGTTCCTCAAACGAGAGTATGTACGGGGCTCCAATAAACCTTAGTCCCCCCCCAGCCCATGGCCTAAACCATTAGAGGTACAGTAAAACTAAACATACATTACAAAAGAGAATTTAATCTTGCATTTAATGAGAAACAATTAAAACTTGGTGTTCCCGCCATTGGCTTCC
Organism: Bathynomus jamesi; assembly: GCA_023014485.1. NCBI lineage: Eukaryota > Metazoa > Arthropoda > Malacostraca > Isopoda > Cirolanidae > Bathynomus > Bathynomus jamesi. The sequence goes on along the minus strand of JAJOZX010003745.1, from coordinate 187,026 downwards.
AAGACAGCCTGAATTCGCTTTGGGTAGCTTGCCAAAAGTGACGTGAATAGATCTTGATCGTTACGCAAATTTGCTAAAACAGTTTCAATGTGTTGCGTCATTGTATCCTTCGAAAATCGATTTGCTGCAGGTTCTTGAAACAAGAGACATTCAACCTTGTCCTTTATAACTGATCCAATGTGTTCACAGACGTTCAGATCAGGAGAATTTCCTGGCCATTCTTCATTTCCAAAGAAATCGATCTCATGGTTCCGCAACGACTGTTGAGTGGCTAATGCCTTAACAGGGGGCCTTATCGTGCAGAAGTGTGACCTGATCGACATCCATAACATTGTTTGGGGTTCTTAGAAAAGGAATGACATGCTGGGATAAAATAATATCACGAAAATACTCTCCATCCCAACTCTGACCATTTGGCTTCAGCACCCACATGAGCTTCTTTGCAGTGAACAAAACAAACACACCAACACAGTCTGGACTTTTTAATAATTCGCGATAATGATCATTGTCATCGATTTCATCTGGTGTTGTGGCCCACACTCGATCATTTTGGTAGTTAGGCCGACGTGTTACGTAAACAAAAAATTCATCGGAGACAGCTAAATGCATGAAATCATCCACATCCCAATCTTCAAGATAATGGGCAAACCACATTCTGTCATCGATGTTAAGTTGAGTTTTTCTTGGCTTTGGAAGTTCATGCCAAGGCTTTAATCCTTGCCTATGACGGTACAGTCGAATGATCTCACCACTAACGATCTTTCCTCTCAACACTTCGATCTCTCTAGAAAGTTTAGCACAGCTGTTTTTCCGCTTACGCGTACCGCTTTCAATGATGTCCTTTGTTTCCTGAGAGAGTGGCAAATTTGGGCGCCCAGATTTGGTTGTATCTATTTTACATTCATCCAAAGCTTTATTCCAATTTCTTTTAACGAAGTCCTCACCTCTTCGCAACTTTTTGGCAATCCATGAACGTGTTATAAAGGTGGCTCCAGCATCACGAGCTTCCCGAAATGTTATTGCTCGTATGCGATCTATCACAAGTTGCCTCTCCGAATCACCAATTAATTGAGAAGCCATAATATTATCACTTTATCAGCTAGAGTGATTTGAATACCTGTAATAAATAAAGAATTTTATATATTTTTATAATCACTAAAAACTATTTCGATATAAGTAAACATGTAAGCTGCAAATGGGAGTGCTAAGGTTTTCTGGAACCCCTTAGAACGTTACACGAAGAAGGCATGTATCCATACCACGTACAGCGCGTTTACCACCTCCAACTAGGTGATCGTGCCCAACGGCTGAAATTTTGTAAATGACTCAATGCCGATCGACAATTGCATCGATACGTTTTGTTCTGTGATGAGGCTCAATTTACCCGCGACGGTGTCAACAACACTCGCAATTCACGTGTGTGGTCAGAAATGAATCCTCATGCCATTGTGGAGAGTATTTTTCAACATCGGTTCAATGTATGTGTGGTGTGGTATTCTCTACGGTCAGCTGATTGGTCAGTTTATCTTCGAAGGTGGTCTAACAGGTGACATTTATCTACGATTTCTGCAAGACGAACTGTCGCCACTGCAGGGCCTATTTTAGTGTGCAGTATTGATTTAAAAGTCATATTGGATGAAGCAATCTCTTCATCGTTCAGGTCACCCAACCAAGTCTAAGGAGCAAAAATGATTTGTGAACACTTTTAGTGAAACATCAGAAAAACAAAACATCGCAAAGGAAAAGGAACCTGACTTTCACCAAAAGTTTTGAAGTTGTTAATAGTGACTGGACGTTAGGGTGGCCCAAAAAAATGAAAGTTGAAAATACCTTTCTCCACAAGGCCATCCGTGTTCCATATCAAAATGTAAGAACTCATGCCAAAAATTAGACAGGTCATACAATATTTAGAGGTCACGACCAGTTCCTATATTTTTAGGACTTGAAACAAAAATACAATATCAATGTTTATTTCAAAATTTAAAGTCAACAGCACAGAATACATGTTATGCAAAAATATACTAGAACACACATGTCATAGCAGTTAATACGACTGCACTAAATCCTTGTATATCAAACAAACAACGTCATACCCGTTACTTTTTCTTCGTCAAAACCAACTTCGTCGGAACTGGCAATCTTTTTCGGTGGCTGGCGACGAGTCGCAATAGGTATTGTTTCTGGGTCTCGTCTTTCGTCAGCGCGGTATTGTAGGACTGAATAAGAGCAACTCCTCGTTCGGCACAGTCGTTGACGACCTTGAGGAGCCTGCACTTAGCCTTAAGTAACTGGTAAATGGGGTCTGTCAGCCAGAGGGAGGGAGGTTTTGACAAGAATGTCTTGGCTTCATCTTGTCCTTTCATGGAGAGTATATCGAATATCTTCAAAGACCGGCTCGTGATGTACGATGCCAATGAAGAACGATGATCGAACACAGTCCCGTCCAGACGTCTCAAGAGTTTTTGGTTTGAGGGACGTCAGAAGTTGTCAACCACAGCTGCTTTGGTGATCTCGTCGATGCGATTGTCGAAGAGGGCGAGAGGCGCGAGGTGCTCAGAGAAGTACCACAAATGGCGATAGAAGACCTTAACAGCCGCCTACCTGATGGCACGGTCAGGATATTCATGGAGGAGAGCAATTAAGTTTAAGTCGTTGAGGGGGGCCCGCTCTGGGAGAGGGGCCTCGTGCCAGTAGCGAGCGTAAATAAGAGAAACGAAGAGGCAAATCTTTGTGACGCCAGCTGTCTCGTGGGCGTCAACTTAATCTGGCTCCTGAAAAGGAAGATCTTCAGCGAGTATATTGCCTTAGCCATCCACCGCGCGTTGTGCATAGCGCCTGGCGCACGAAAGGACGGTTCTCTGTCGGAGGATCCCCTAGGAATATATGACAGAGCTGAAGCAACTCTCCATAGTCATCCCGTGGGAGCTGGCTCTTGACTGCCTCCGAGTAAAATGACATCATCTCCTCTCGTAGGCCATCCGGCATGCCAACGAAGAGCTCGTCTCCATCAGAACGAAAATCAACTACATTAATATCAGGCCAGGTCTTCTGGAAGCGTTTGAAGATTCCCACTTCAGGCCCACCGGTTGGTGTCAGGGCGACAGAAAATACGGCCGAAAACATTACCTCGAACACGTGATGACGGCACGCGATCCAGATGAGCTCCTTGTCCAGAGCCTTCTCAATTAGGGTGCACGCGCCCATATTCAGCCCAGTATTGGTTGCCGTCGTGTCGAAGACAAGTCCCTGGATCATGTGTTTGAGGTTCCATTTCTCCAGCGTTTGGACACATGCATTGCACTGCTCCTCTCCCGTGCCGCGGCCGATCTTAGGGACGGCAAGAAGTTGCTCTGTTTCACCACCAGTCACCAAGATGGCGACGCGATCTACAAGCTTTTTATTACCGGCGATATCTGGAAGCAGTTTACCGTCCCAGTGGAGAAGCAGTGGGCTGTCCGGCGAGAAAACAGCCTGTTGAGCAGTTGCTACCGCCTCACGAGTGGTGACCCGCGCTCGCTGAATGGTGTTCCGGGATAGCGCCACAGACTCCAGGCCATGACCGAGCGCTTGCGTAACGGCTCCTACGACGAACATGGCAGCGCGGTCAGGGAGTTTCACTCGGTCGAGCGCGGGGGCTACTTCCTTGGTCACAGTGGTCTGCTTCGATTTCTTATTCCTTGGCTGATCTTGACTGGATGTTACCCCTTAAATTCATTTAATTTATTTCTAATACTACGCGCGTTGCAATAAAAGACGTTTAAGTTATTTTTTACCACGGGCCCGCGTTTTAAACTATTTGTCACGTCGGGCCCGCGTTTCCCAGACCCACAACGTTTAAAGAAGGCTTCGACCTATACAGCTTTCGCACTATATAGCATTCCCTATTTCATTAAAATGCACCCCATCTTTTATAAAAAGGCTAGGATCACTGAATTCGGACCACAGCTTTACGAAGGGTACATTTTCCTCAGTACAAATCTCTTCTAATTTGTTATTCAAAAATATTGTTTTGGACGTAATTCTAAGACCCAACCCGTGCCTAGGGGTAATACCTAGAACTAAAGACCTATCTGACCTCGCCTTCAGGGACCTAATTACCCCCTATATCTCTCCAAAAGGTCAGGCACTCTCGTATCGGGCCTATACGAGTCGTTGCCTCCTACCATCGTCACCAACATTGAGTGACGGGAAGCAACATCAACCCTATCCACTTCGTCTCTAACTCTGTCAACCCTGGCCCCTGGGAGACAGACCCTCCTCCTCTTGGTTGGATTCCATTTAACGAACTCTTTGTCCATGTGGCGCACTAAAGAGTCCCCAATTAAAATAGTTTCCCCCTCATTCACGTCCCTTTCCAAATGGGCGAAAGGGTTCGAAACCTCGATAGGGGGGGATTCCTATCACCTGAAATACGCGGCCTAGCTCCACCCTTAACCTCTCTAAATCCCTCGCTATCTACTACTCTCGGACTAACCTTAACCTCTTCCTCAACTCTATCTAACCTTCCCAACAAGCTACCTAAACTAGAAACTAAGTTACGCACCTCACCCTTCAAATTACTAACGTCTTCAACGTTAGTAATGGTTCGACTTCCGTCAACCGTAGCCCTAACCCTGCCCTCATCAAGCGTTGCAAGTCTATCCGCTACCTCACGTACACTGCGTTTTATACCAACTAATTCCTCCATCAACTCGCAAAAGAAACAAACTGATCTATCGGTAATCGCCATTGGACCGCCGTTATAATCCTTAAATTCCGAATACCACCGGTTAACCCTACACCTAACACACGACGCTTTCTGCGACGGCATCGCGCAGTTAAAAATTAGTTTAAACCGTCACAGGTATAAATTAAATTAAGCCGGCACGCTATGAAAACTTCTAAATCGCTAAAAACCACTAATGTTCAATTACTTAACTATAAACAACGTAAATTTAAACGCAAGTATATAAAATTGAAAACTATCCAAAAGCAAAATTCTCAGCAATATGTAAAAGTTGATGCAAAATCAGAGAGCTCAGGAAATGCGTCCGTTCAGTACAGAGTCTGGCTGACGAAAGCTGTATAGCTGTATAGGTCGAAGCCTTCTTTAAACGTTGTGGGTCTGGGAAACGCGGGCCCGACGTGATAAATAGTTTAAAACGCGGGCCCGTGGTAAAAAATAACTTAAACGTCTTTTATTGCAACGCGCGTAGTATTAGAAATAAATTAAATGAATTTAAGGCGGTAATTTATTCCGGCAACTATGATATAGTTGCTATCACTGAAACTTGGTTAAATACCGTGACTCGGGACTTGTTGGGGGAACTTGATATACCGGGTTTTAAACTCTTTACTAATGATAGGTTACATAGATTCGGTGGAGGCGTTTTGCTGTACATTCGTAATTCCCTTAGGGCTATCGAGGTTAAGTTAGATTTTCCGGCAGCAATTAATGCGATCTGTGTTGAAGTTAGGGCGCGTAGTATTAATTTTAACTTTGTTGTTTATAGACCTCCCGTTCAACCCCTCGATATAGATACTAGATTTTACTCACTTCTTGGTAACTTTATTGACAATCGGAATAGTATAATTGTCGGAGACTTTAACTGCCCTAATGTTCATTACGAGAATTTTACGGGTAATGAGGAGGGGATGAGATTGGTTGAGTTTATGGACGATAACTTTTTACGACAGTTAGTTACCGAACCAACGCGCGGTGACAATATTTTAGATTTGGTGATGACGAACGGCGAGAATATAGTCGAAGGTTTAGAAGTAGGCGAGAGTTTAGGTTGTAGTGATCATCAAATTCTTAGGTTTAAGTTATTGATAGAAAACACTCAGGATAGTAATGTAATAGAAGTCCCTGATTTTCGTAGGGCTAATTTTGATAGTTTTGCGGATAGGATGAGAGTAGTGGACTGGGATAACTTATTTATGGGTAATGACACAAATTTGCGTTGGGTGGCATTTAAAGAAAGTTTTAGGAATATTGAAAGGGAGTTTATTCCTCGTAGGCCTAAGCGCGCTAGAAATCGTGGTAGGCCAAAGTGGTGGAATAGGGAAATAGGAGAGTTTATAAACGAGCGTAATAGAGCGTATAGACTTAGTAAGCGCAATGGCACGGCAGCTAACTTTAATAGATATATCGAGCTTAGGCGTCAGGTTAAAAGATCAGTTAGGAATGCCAAGCGTAATTTAGAGATAGTTATAGCTGCGGATAGTAAACATAATCCAAAGAAGTTTTTTGAATACGTAAATAATCGTAAGCCGGTAAAAGATAACATAGGCCCTCTAGTGGATGTTAATGGCGCTTTGGCTTCTGACGCTCAAGCGATGGCGGGTATTTTCAATAACTTTTTTGCGACAGTTTTTACCATTGAAGACGTAAATAATGTCCCCGACGTTGACGATATCGTTCCATTTAGTAGCGAGACTATTTTAGATGAAATAACTGTTTACGAGGCTGAGATTGCGCATTATATCGATAGGCTAAAAGTTAGCAAGGCTCCAGGCCCTGACGCTTTTTATCCCAGACACTTGAAAGATTTGAAAGACGTTATCGTAGGCCCCTTAACGAAGATTTTTAATCAGTCACTCGAAACGGGGAGTATTCCTGAAGACTTCAAATTAGCTAACGTCACGCCTATTTTTAAAAAAGGCGACCGCGCAGTAGCTAGCAATTATAGGCCCATTAGCTTGACGTCAATTGTCGGTAAACTTTTGGAATCCGTAGTTAGGGATCGTATTATCGATCACTTAGAAAGTAGGGGTTTGATTAATAGTAGTCAGCATGGGTTTCGACGCCATAGGTCTTGTTTAACTAATTTGTTAGAATTTTATAACGAAATAGTGCGCGAATACGATAGGCATAGAGCAGCTGACGTTATTTATTTAGATTTTAAAAAGGCGTTCGATACAGTTCCGCATAGGAGACTAATTGCGAAGGTTAAAGCGCACGGTATACGCGGTCAGGTAGCTAACTGGTTAGAAGAATGGCTTCGTGCTAGGAGACAGAGGGTCGTAGTTAATGGTAGTGAATCGGGGTGGTTAGATGTAGGTAGCGGTGTCCCACAGGGTTCAGTGTTAGGCCCATTGCTATTCGTCATTTACATTAACGACATAGATGTAGGATTGACTAGTAACGTGTCAAAATTCGCGGACGATACTAAAATAGGCGGTAAGGTTGTCAACGAGGACGATAGAAATAGGATCCAAGACGATGTAAATAGGATTATGGAGTGGACAGATAAGTGGCAGATGCAATTTAACCTAGACAAATGTAAAGTTTTGCATATAGGTTTTCGCAACAATAATTACGTGTACACGATGGATGATAGGGAGTTAGCGAGCGTTGACGAGGAAGTAGATTTAGGCGTACGCGTATCTAAGGATTTAAAGGTTAGGAACCAGTGCCTGGAGTCTTGCGCCAAAGCTAATAGGATGTTAGGCTTCATAGCGCGTAATTTCGAATTTAAATCGAAGGACATTATATTGCCCCTTTACAAGTCCCTAGTCAGGCCTCATTTAGAATATGCAGTTCAGTTTTGGTGCCCGTACTTGCGTGAGGATATTGATAGGTTAGAAAGGGTTCAGCGTCGTGCCACGAAACTTATTCCGTCATTGCGCAACAAGCCTTATGAAGATAGGATTAAAGTGTTAGACCTGTATTCACTCGAAACTAGGAGATTAAGGGGGGAGCTTATTGAAGTTTTCAAAATCGTTAATAACATTGATAATGTAAATTTTGACAAATTGTTCACTTTCGATAATAGTAATACTCGCAATAACGGATTCAAGTTGCGTGGCAGACGTTTCGTTACTAATATCGCTAAAAACTTCTTTACGTTTAAAGTAATTGATAAATGGAATAATCTCCCCGCGTCAGTCGTTCATTCTACCAGCGTTAATATGTTTAAGAACCGTCTTGACAGACATTTTAAAAATATTAACGTTGTTTAAAATTAAAAAAGAAAGTTAACAACAGGAGCTCTGGTGGTGGTGCTCGAGGATGAGTCTGTTGACGATGAATGCCAGCTTGTGACATGCCAGCGTGTGATGCAGCCAAAAAAAAAAAAAAAAAAAAAAAAAAATTAGACTAACACGAACGTAGATGTAGCTCGTAGCGTAAACTAACCCAACCCACTTTTTGTTTTACTTTACCTTTTTTTTTTTTTTTTCTGTAACACTCTTTTCTTGCATGTTTGTAGTTTGCATGGTATGACAGTGAGTTAAGACTGTGTTTGCATGGTTTGTAAGCGTTCTTATTTCACTTCTTTTCATCTTTCATCCCTCTCCTATTCTCTCCGACTATTTTTCTGACTTGTCGGCAGTGGCCGGCGGATGATGATGGTGAGACTTTTTTCATCTTTTTCTGAATGAATGTTAACCCACGAATGATAGGCGTTGCTCCTTACTTAACCCCTTATTCTCTTCTCTTCTCTTAACCCCCTACTCTTTCCTTTCTCTCGCGCTAGCCTTAGAGTGGATCTTAGGGTCTTTGTTAGCCTTAGCTTCTGTAGATCTGTAGATCTGTAGATGTTGACTGGATGTTGTTCGTCAAGGTCTTGTCGATCCTGGACATACTCGCGCTCGAGGGATCCTGCTGTTGCATCCGCAGGAACTGTTTGTCTTCTTCGTCCGTCATAATACTGAGGGCGTCTTTTCGTGAGATGTCAAATAGTTTGGTGAGATTCTCCTTGAATTTTCTTTCATTGATTCGGCACCCGTCTTTCGGTTTCAATCGGGTTTTCTTCAACCCACAATATTCTTCATAGAGCTTCCGAAGCTTGCGCACGCCGGAGTCCACCCGCTGGGTCGGAATTCGTGCCTTGTCCCAGATTGTCAGCGCTCTGTCTATGGTGGCCTTAGCACTGTCACCGATTGTGGATCCCTTCTGGTGGTGAAACATGAAGTTCCTGAGAATAGCCCCATTTGTTGGCAGGCCAGATCCCAAGATGTCCGGGTCCAGCTTACCCAGGAGCCAAACTTTCGGACTGCTCCTTGTCGTTGTCATGGTCTTGGCCTGTGGAATGGAAGATAAAATGGAAATTAGAGTTAAAGAACCTATACATGTTTTATGTAGAATATAAAACAAACAATTTTAACAATTTTAATAAACTTTTATAATTTTTTTTTTTTTTTTAATTTTTGACAATTTTAATAAACAATTCATTGTTCCAAATTGCTTATCAAGGTCAGTGCAATAAATGAATGACAGAAAAACTAAGCATAGTGTCCGCCACTCACTGGTGAAAAGTTTAACTTGCCTTATTGGTGTGATTCACTGCGCGGCGTAACCCAGATGACAGGAACACAACAAAAACACGTCTACACCTGCCGAGATTTGGCGACCAACTGAGCTGGTGGGAAGAGTGCATTGCTATCATATAGTGATTCTTTGGATATAGGTTTACATTCTACAGTGGCGTTGCTCGGCAAATATTTATTGTAGAACATAATGGTGACCCAAAATTACTGAAATTACAGAATTTAAATATTTTTACCTTGAGGTCGCGACCTCTAAATATTGGCCGATCTTCCTGATTTTTTGCATGAAGGCTTCTTTTGTGATATAGAACAGGAATAGCCTTGTGGAGAATAGCAATTCAAACTTTTATTTTTTCAGTTAATTTTTGGGCCACCCTACTGGACGTAAAGTAACAGTGTTCTCTACAGATGTGAGAGTATTATTAATTATTTTAAAGTCGTATTTTTCTAACAAATAAAGTGCTTGATTTTTAAATTGTTGTTTTTGAAATAGTTTGGGGTGGTAATATCTTCTAATATCATTAGTTCCTAGCATGGCTGTAGATCCTGGGGGGGGGGGGTCAAGCCCCTCAATAATTCAAGTGGAGGGTCCTACCATACATGGAACCCCCAAATTAATTAAGAATTCTGTTACTGAGTAGTCTCAGATTGCATCTAAGCGCACCTTTTTGTGAAAAAAATTTCCGGGCCCTCAACGGGCCTCCATGGCCCGCAACCATTCGTCTCCCTCGCTTGCAGAGTGTGCACTACTGAAAATGTCTTAAAATAGGCCCTGCGCCACTGTTAGAAGATGTACCTTTGGCAACACGGTTGCGTATGTACTTCCAACAAGACGGAACTCCCCATTTTAGACGTGCAGTGAGAACGCATCTCGATGATCGCTTCCTTGGTCGATGGATCGGTTGTGGTGGTGCACAAAATTGGCCACCCAGGTCTCCGGACCTAACCCCTCTAGATTTTTATCTGTTGGGGATGCATGAAAGAGCTGGTGTACCAGAGAAAAGTGGAAACACAAGATGCATTGCTCCGTCGCATTTTGGATGCTGCAGCCCTCATAAAGGACAATCGTAATGAACTAATGTGAGCTACACTCGCGATTCACAGACGAGCCGCGATGTGTATTGAGGCCGAGGATAGTCATTTTGAACAGTTATTGTAAATTCATGAATAAAACATTTAGTAGCTATTTGTTCGCTTATTCTTATTTCTAAACATTCAAACATCCATAGCTCCATAACCGTTAAGAATGGAACCGATGTTCATATGAAGGTTTTGGTATGCAGACATGACCACAGAGACAGTTCCTCTGGATACATTGAACATCTGAGCGGTTTTCGTCACCGATGCACCAGCCATCCGCGCTCCGACAATTTGCCCTCTTTGGATGTCTGACAGGTCTTTCATAACTGCTAATTCATAATTCACTCAGATCTGTAAAAACAACGTGAGGGTTATAACATGACGTATGCACTCTCTGTTACGCATTTAAATAGGTTTGCCAGTCATTTGACCGTTTACTTTGTGTCTGAGCAGTCCGTAAAGATATCCGGTGAAATCGGCGGGTGTTCATATTATTTTGTCTAACCCCTGTATATATATATATATATATATATATATATAATATATATATATATATATACACAGTGTGTGTGTGTGTATATATATATATATATATGCTGCAAACCCACAAGGAAAAAGAAAAACGACTCCAAGGCCTTTCGTGTATTCAGAGCTACACCTCATCAGGGAATGAAGAGAGAAGGTAAGATGCACATAAATATACAACGTAGCGGAAACCGAAGCAATTAGCACATACTTAAGAGTTAATGAGAGGCAAAAGAAATGTTAACAAGATGTTATATATATATATATACACACAGTGTGTATATATATATGTGTGTGTGTGTGTATATATATATATATATATATATATATATATATATATATATATATATATATATACACACAGTATATATATATGTGGGTGTGGGTGTGTGTGTATATATATATATATATATATATATATATATAATATATATATATATATATATATAATATATATGCTGCAAACTCACAAGGAAAAAGAAAAAACGACTCCAAGGCCTTTCGTGTATTCAGAGCTACACCTCATCAGGGAATGAAGAGAGAAGGCAAGATGCCCATAAATATATACAACGTAGCGGAAACCGAAGCAATTAGCACATACTTAAGAGTTAATGAGAGGCAAAAGAAATTTTAACAAGATGTCAATTTTATACAGTCCCGCACTGTTATTGAAATTGTTTTTAAAATGGATAAATGCACATTCTAGAATATTTCTTTCTATTATATCTCTGTTTTCAACAAGCGCTTTAGAACTATCCCACTTGATGTTATGATTACATCTATACATATGGTTAAACAAAGCATTGGAATTATTAGCTGTTCTACAAGCATATTTATGCTGTTTTACCCTAATATCTAACGTTTTACCCATTTGGCTTGTATATACTGAGTTACATTGTGTACATCCGATCGAATACGCACAACCAACAACATTATCCACCTAATAAAGAATAGCCCTTGGAATCTTTTTTCTTGTTCTTTTTTCCTTGTGGGTTTGCAGCATTCATTCATTTCACGTGTTTAATTGTGAAATTCATCATATATATATATATATATATATATATATATATATATATAGGGTGAACCAAATGTAGGTGGACAGTAAATGATAACGTTTATTTTGAGAATACATATTAATTTTTTTGTATACTATAATACAAAATAAATTTAAATAAATTTAGTTATAATATTTAATATAATATAACACAAACACCATAGTTATAATGAACACCATAGTTAAATATAATATAACACAAACCGTATTCAACCTACTGTCCACCTACTTTTGGTTCACCGTGTATATATAGAGAGAGAGAGAGAGAGAGAGAGAGAATAATTACCATACATGGATTATGATAATTACATGTTCGTATCATTAATAATTAATAATTGTAAATTACCAAATTTAGCGTAAAATAACGTGATATTATTATCTACTTATCTATAAAAATAAATAAATAATAATATTATTATTATTATTATTATTATTATTTATTATTATTATTATTATAGGCCCCTAATGTTGTTGTTCTGATTATACAGTATATTGTAATTAGCTTTGTAGAATCTTTAATCTTAAATCTACACTAAAGGCCATCGTCTGTCAAGGAAGTGGTCACTCATATGTCCTGGAATGGGCATGCAATGGGTATAACTGTTTACGGGAGATTTTCCAACACTCCTTTTATACCCTATATGAACAATGATTGTAGCGTGTCAAACGAGTGTGAAGTTTAATTGGTATCACAGCGTTCATTCGTCATTTATTTTCATGCCCCAAAATACCCATGAAGCGTTTGATTCAAAATTACCCGATGGCCAAGAAAGGCAATTTAATTAGTTGTCTGCGGGATCAAGGTGAGGTTGGGGCGAATTCTGGGGCATTTCACGAACAATGATGGATCGATGCCCAAAATGAGCTATTCACACACGAAATAAAAGCATTGAGGTAATGGTGTCTTCGGGGGTTGATTGCTTATCGTCCCCCATTCGCTCTTTGTCAACAACTTTCGTTTTCTTCTTTTGGAAAATAGAACGCGCGCGTACACAAGCACACACACACACATACTGTATATATATATATATATATATATATATATATATATACATTAATTTCACTGAAGTTTAGCATTAACAGGGCTACGTTGTGACCAATTCGAACCACCGCTTCCCGTTCGATCAGCGAGATCAAACAACATCAGGTCTTGTAGCAGTTGTATAGGGGACCATACTCTTCCTTCACAGGAATTAAACAGCTCCAAATAACAAACAGATCAAAAAAAGTGGATCGTACATCTGGATTTCTTCTCAACTTTGAATCCTAAAATATTATATCAAAACGTTTACTTTTGAAATTACATATTAAACTTAATCATAAGTATCTATGAAGCGAAATGTTATCTACTAATAAATATGAGAGCCCAGTAAAGCCTAAAGTTTAAGGGTTAAATTAAATATAAAATAAATATTTCAAATATTACAAAATTTGTATTATTGTATTATTAATTATTATCATTAAAAACTTTTTGCAAGATTAATTGATTGATTGATTGATTGATTGATAAATCGTACTAAATGGCGTGATGCCGTTCAAAACAATTAAATTACTAAATTTATTGGAGCTATTGAAGAATAGGGACCCCAGCCTTCTTTAGTTAGGCTTATAAGGCTAACTAACGAAAATATCACGACTTAACCTAACCAATTATATTATCAAGGTCGTACAGTTGATCTATTCAGTGGTGGCATTCAGCCGGTTCCTAAAATTTCTCGAGTTCATTTGGAGGCGAATTGGAAATATTTAAAAGGAAATTAAATAAAGAATTTCAATAAAGACATTTTTTAGTTTTCATTTCTGACACGGAAGGGAGAGGAGAAGGGGGGAAGGGGAGGGGAGGGGAGGGCGAACCGGTTCTTAAAATTTTTGAATTCCACCACTGGATCTATTAGTAAATAGTAAATACTATTCCAGAAACAAACAATGTTATAATTAATAATAGATCAACTGTACGCCCTTGATAATGGTTAGGTTAAGTCGTGATATTTTCGTTAGTTTTAACGAAAATATTCTGTCAAAATTGGTCGGGGCGGGGGGGAGATAACCTACAAGTACCGTGATAAAAACCTTCGTGTTTATTTATGGCATCTTTTAACAATGAACCATTTAAAAATTATAAATTTTTATAATTTTTAAGTCTTCGTTACGAAATTTGTTTAATATATAATTTTTAAAAAAAATAGTAATTTTCCTTTATACCCCGCAATTTCTTCTTTCCCGGTTAGGTCAACTGTCCGTCCTTGACAATTGGTTAGGTTGAGTCGTGATATTTTCATTAAAATATTCGTTAGTTTTAACGAAAATATCACGACTTAACTTAACCAACTGTCAAGGGCGTACAGTTGACCTAACCGGGAAAGAAGAATTGAGGGGGTATAAACGGAAAAGTGCCCAAAACATTTAGTACTTATTACTGAAAGTTTATATATATATATATATATATACCCTTGCACACCCTTACATACTATAATAAAATAGCAGTTTGGGGAAATACAAACCAATACCCATTAATTGTACTGCATAAAACCAATGTCAGAATTATATCAGATGCCCAAACCAACCGAGAGAACACAATTTTTATCTTCACATCCGTAAAAACCTCTTCAGTTTAATGACCTTTACAACCCGAATATCTAATCACATATTCATGAAATATTCTCTAAGGAAGCTCCTCTGTTAATTATGGAAATGATATTAAACAAGTAAGTAAACTCTTCAGTGAACCTAAGACATGATAACTTTTACGTTCATAAACATTACTTGACACTCGAAACATGAAGGAGATCTCTCTCGCACGAAGTTGATATTTGAAATAAACTATAGATATTTTTGTTTGTATGCAGGAATGAGGGGACAAAGGCGAGTGCCCGCAAATAAAAACACCCCTCCCATAGAAGAAGAGAGCCAAAGTCAAGGTCCAGGGTTTTCAAGATGAGTGGACACTCTACATTTGAAAGATTGGAGGTCATAGATAGGGGGAAAGATGGATTGAGGAAGATTGTTCCAGAGTTGACCGGTTCATTAGATGAAAGATTGAAAATACCAATTAACCCTTGCGTTAGAGAGTCGGACGGAAAAGGAATGAGAATGTGTTGAAAGTCTGGTACTGCGTGCTCTCCTTGAAGTAGGAGGCATGCGGTTATAGGGAAAGCCACAATAAAAAATGGATTTAATTAGAAAACTAATGTTTTGGTCTTTACTAAGGTCTTCATTAGGTGAAGACCTTATAGTATACATGGAAATTACAGCTACTCCTTATCTTCACCTTTTTCAACCGCTGCGGTAACCTAGTGGTAAAGTGCCAGGCTGTTGATCTAAAGGTCCTGGGCTTGACTCTTCGTTTGGTTTTCAAATTTCAGCAATTAAGGTTGTTGTTTGATGGGGTTATTTAAGTTCCTTCGCAATATCTAAGGTCAGATGACAGAGGAGACCTAGGTGAGATTCGAACCACGAGTCGCTACATCATCTGGACGCAAATCCACGCCCAATGTCGATTAACTTCGCTAATCGATGGGGAGCGGTGTTACAACATTGGTCACAACGAAACCTCAGCAATTAAAGTACTTCTCTAAGTCTTCATTGGTGCGGTAATGGTTCGAATCCCGAGACAAGCTGTAGGTCTTCTCCATGGCATGATCTCAGATGTTTCGAAAGAGGTTAAACATCCCCAATCGTTATTATTAATATTACCTTTCTCTCCATATTCTATTCCTTCATTTCTCCTCAAACCTCTCAAGAAAGCCAATTTGATATTTAACCCTCTAAAGATCAATTTACAAATCTGTGTTAAGTTAAATTTGGTATTGTTTTATACCAAAATTGATGTAAGAACCCTTTTGCTAAATCACTAAATTCCACATGTCGCAAATACAGGAACGGATTCGACAAAAATTGCTGATAAACCTCTGATTTGGCGCGTCACAAACGCCATGAAAGCATTTGGAACGTCACGAAATCTTGACATTTTATCTTTTAGTAGTAAAGTTACCGATTTAACTACAGAACACGTTCAAAACCAACTGTTTACATTGTACGACAATTATTTACTTATGTAAAGTTCAAATGGACTGTAAAAAAAAATATTATAAAGTTTACATTCTTTGTACAACTTTGTGTAATAAATGTAAAAAATTTTAGTCATGAAACGCAGTTTAAATTGTCTGAAATTTGGGACTTCTTTAGAAATTTCATTCGAAATTGTACGTCTTTAGTGCAATGTCTGAACTTGTGTATGTTCTGTACTTACTTATCTTTTGAACAATAAAGATTTTGAATTTGAATGCGAATTTGGATGTGAATTCATCAGAAAAGATAAGTTCAACGATTTTAAGTTGGGTAAGATTAGGTAGATGCCTGTTTTTAATTTATATTCACTTATATTTAACTTAACCTAACATAATCTAATCTCAATTGGTCTTGAGTGCCAAATGAAGAACTTTTATTCGAAATTTGAGAGCCACGTATACCTTCTTAAGATAAGCTAATAGTTCAAAAGGGAACAACCCTTTAATTAGGGTATACTGTGGGTAGCTTCAATTAAACCTACACAAATTGGGTGATTGCACCTTTCGGATGAAATCATTTTGAGATATTAAAACAATAAGACATACATATTTGTGTGTGTGTGTGGGTGTGGTGTGTGTGTATCCCAATCCGAATTGCTTCTGTTATCTACAAATAAAAGTTATCCTTAGAATTATTTCACGTACGAGACTTCTTACTTATAAATTATCTACAATTTTAATAAGAAAAAAAAATCAAAATTATTTGAATTATTTTTGACTGAGAAAATAAATTTATAAAAAAGATAATAAAATATTAAAAATTACATTCAATAAATTAAAAAAAGAAAAAAAAGATTAAAAAAATTAAAAAAAGAAATAGAATTTACAAATTTGTATGTTTAATCAATATTACTTTTTTGTTGTTGGTGTTAACCATGAAATGACACCTGCTATAATTTCGTGCAATATATATATATATATATATGGAGAGAGAGAGAGATGACTATAATTTTCTTGAACGATGATGTCAAACGAATTCTTCCATGAAATTATCGTATTTCTAAATATGATCAAGTCCAACAAACGACTTTTCCAATACAAAAAAAAA